>APFE030473189.1:28688-55030 GCA_000404065.3 Pinus taeda | reverse complement strand
CCTCTGAACTGTTCCGAACTGTGTTACAATGAGGCTCGAAGGCCTATTTATTGTTGAGAAACAATGGAAAACCCTTCACATCCTGAAACCTAACTCTAGAAGATGAAACGCCAAATTGTGGGCCTCGTTTTGGGTAAATTGGTACATCAATTTCCCGGGGTCGTAACTTTGGCATACGATCTCCATTTGACGCGTATGATAGCTCGTTAGAAAGATCTATCTTAGAAATACCACTTTGGAAAGGGCAACATCGGTCCGTGGGCCCATGTTGCCCCCATATTTCCCAAAAAACGTCGTTTAGGGCCTCAAAACGGCTCCGGAAGTTTAGGACCCGAAAAAACCGCTAAAAATAGTAAACTGTGCTACAATTTAGGAAACTGAAAAGACTGAAATAGACAGTTGTGGGGATCCAAATGGGATAGGTGGGTGGCCACCAACATCCACCTGGATCAGCTATTCCTACCATATTTGAGATATTTGGTACACCTCCTCTCTAGTCCGTTGTAAATTGATGGTCTAATTTGTCCTCCTTTGGATATTGTTAGGTTCCACTTGAGCTTCTTGGAGTAATTTCGTAACAGGAACTCCTAATGATGAAGGAATTACAACCTCCATACCATATACTAACTCATAAGAATGGGTGCCAATGGATTTTTTGGTTGTCAGCCTATCTACCCATAGTGCATTTATTAGTTTCTTATGCCAAGTGTTTTTATTTTCTTCCAACAATTTTTTAATGATATTTATGAGGCTCTTTTTGGAGGATTTAGCTAGTCCGTTTCCTTATGGATAATAGGCTGTGGAATGGCCTAAGGTAATGTGGTATTTATTGAAAAAACTGATCATTTTTCTTGATTTAAAAGCTGCAGCATTATCAGTTATTATTTTAGTAAGGCAGCCAAACCTAAACAATATATTGGTTTCTAGGAAACCTAATATTACAGTGTCATTGGCCTGTCTAGAGGGGTAGTCTCTATCCATTTCGTAAAATAATCAGTGGCAGTGAGAATCCATTTATGCTAGCCAGAGAAGGGAGGATGGATTTCTCCAATGAAGTCAAGGCCCCATTGTTGGAATGGTTTCTCAGTAGAGATGGGTTTCAGGAGTAAAAGTAAATATTTTCTCTCGCCCTAAAAAATTTGGCATTTATGGCATGAAGTGAAAATTTTCTTTACATCAACATACAAGGTTGGCCAATAGAAACCAGCCCTTAATATTTTATCAGCAGTTGATTTCCAGTAGAGGTGTCCACCACAGTCACCTGCATGAAATTCTTGAATAGCCTTGTTAGCTTCATCTTTTAGCAAACAATTTAATAAGATTCCTTCATGTTTTTTCCAAAAAAGAGCATTATTTAAAATACAAAATTTTAAAGCTTTCTTCTTTAAAAACCTATTTTTGTTATGAATAACCCTAGAGGAGGCTACAGTTTTTGTAACACATAAATTATATCAGCATAGCAAGGTAAATCTGAAAAGGCCTGGCTGATTTGTGGAGTCGCCATCTCCCGTTCGTCATCTAATTCATTTATAACCAGGGCCTGATAAGTTGTTTCTGCCATGAGTTTGGCCAATCCCTGTCCTTTTATCAGTTTGGTAGGTTTTATTTCAATATCATACTCTAAAATGGTAGCAATTCATTTACCTCTTTTTCCCTCGATTCCATATTGAGTCAGGATGTCCCTGACAACTGCATTTGGTACATATTCTATCATATGAGAGTATAATATATAAACTCTGAAGTCGTTAATGGCTTTAATGAGTGCAAAAGCTTGTTTTTCTATGATTTTTTACTTTAGTGGTGCATCTCTGAGTTCTTTACTAAAAAAAGCGATAGGTTTTTCATATCCTTGGTCGTCCTTTTGTAATAAAACAACTGCTATAGTGTATTTTGAGGTGAAAGAAAAGATTATGAAGTCTCTATCAAATTGGGGACTTGTAAGGACCGGTGTTCTAGTTAAAGCCATTTTAATTTCTTCAAATGCTTATTTGGCTTCAACTATCCATTTTATACTTGAATCCTTTTTTAACATATTATTAAGTAATCTAATGAGTTCTGCTAGGTTAGATATGAATCTTCTCAAGAAGTTTATCTTTCCTAGGAAAGCTTGAAGTTCTTTGATATTTCTCGAATGAGGTATTTGTAAAATTGCTTCTATTCTGATAGGGTCAATTCAAATGCCATCCTTTGAAATGATGTGTCTTAAGAGTTTACCTTCTTTCAGGCCAAACAAAGATTTGTTTGGATTTAAAAGAATACCATATTTTTTCCATTTTAAGAATACTTGTCTGAGATGGTCCAAATGTTGTTGATCTGATTTAGAAAAAATAGTTAGGTCATCTAAATATATGACAAGAAAATCATGAATCTCTTTAGAAAATTCAATGTCCATTACCCTTTGGAAAGTAGCTCCTGCATTTTTAAGTCCGAATGGCGTTTTTATATACATAAATGTACCCCATGGTGTTGTAAAGGAATTTTTTTCTTGGTCATCAAGATGAACCAAAATCTGATTATATCTTGAAAATCCATCTAAAAGAGAAATCCTGGAAGAAAATACTACCCTTTGCAAAATATGGTCCATCTTGGGTAAAGGGTAGTTATCTTTAAGGGAAACCTTATTCACATTCCTCATATCTACACATAGTCTTATTTATCCAGTTTTCTTCCTAGTTGGTACTAAGTTTGATTCCCACTCTGAAAATCTTATAGCTGCAATTATCGCTGCCTCATACATATGTTTAATTTGTTTTTCAATCAGTGGTAGTAATACAGGGTTGATTCTTCTGAGTTTTTGTTTGAATGGTTTTTGGTCTTCTTTCAAAGGTATGGTATGCTGAATTATTGAGGTATCATATGATTTCAAATCCTCATAACTCCAGGCGAAGACATCCTGGAATTCTCTTATGAGTTCAACATATTTTAACTTTTGGTCAAAAGGTAAAGACTTTGATAATTTTATCATTTTTGGGTTTTCTTCTGTTCCTAAGTTATATGCTTCAATGTCTGCTTTTAGTGGTTCCATCTTTGGTTTCTTAGGAATGTAATTGGAATCAAAGAGGTCCTCTAGTGGGGTTAATCCCTTAGGCAAATGATTGTCTTTTAGATCAATGAACTGTGTTTCTTCTTCATTTATCTCTTCAAGGTCCATCTATTTTAGGTCTTGAAATTCCTGTTTGGTAAAAGTTGTGGGATGAAGCATTTGAATTGAGCTTTCTTCTACAATGTTGGAATCTACCTCATTTATTTGTTTAGTGTTACTGTTTGTATCAAAATCTATGTGACTGTGAGAAAATTCTTTGTCGAAAGTTATTAATATGTTCATCATTTTCAAAAACTTTCCAATTCTTCAAATTGTCAGGGATAGTTGGCCTATGCCTAATTTCAACAGTGAACTAATCATTAGGTTCGAAAGGTAATTTATGGGTGTTGGTAAACACGGCCAGACTGTGAGCATGTAAGATGTGCTTCCTAGGTACCACTGCAAGCTTAGTTTCCAAAAAAGTATTAAGAATCTCTATAAATGTTCCTCTATAGTATCCTAATCTAGGATCCCTAGTTAATTACTTCCCTTTTATGTATTTAATTATTAACGCTAAATCCTCTATGACAGATACCCTAATTGCTCCTAATATTTTGACAAGTTTAAGTCCTAGAAAAAGAGCTTAATCTGTAGGCATGGCCTTAAGCATGGTCATTTTTTAAGTTATGCACCCAAATTCCTACTCCAGCCCCTAATTTATTGACTGAGCCATCAAATTCTAAATGCCAAAGAATTTCATGGAGATAATCAGTGTTAGGGGTGGTGGGAACTTGTTTAGCCTGGGGGTTTGTTATTTTTATCTGATTTTCCTTTGTTGTTTGAATCATTATTGGCATCTGAAATTTCCTGAATTTGAACACTTGTTTTTCCTTTTTTAATTTCTTTCGGTTCTGTTGCTAAAACTTGTTCATTGTTGGTAGGATTGGTTTTGGCATTGTACAAAATGAATGAATCCATATCAGAGTGTACTAAGTAGATAGGGAAAGTTTATGGTTTTTCCTAACTACTTACTACATATTTCATTAATGTCTCTCTGTATAGCTTCTTAGGTTGGCCAAAAACAGAGATAGTAGCATAAGACATGTTCAATTGAAGCAATCCTTGAAGCTTAGCACCCCAGGACCTGAATAATAACATTCCATATTTTGGAGGTATATTTGCTACTACTATATCCATCAGGATTGTTTTAGAAGGGTATTGAACTAAAAAAACACACATGTCTTTTATTAATCCTAAACATATCACTTGACTTGAATCAAAAGAAAAGAGATCTTTATATGGCCTAGTGATGTCAAGATCTAATGTCTCCATTACTGACTTGGGCATTAGGTTGTGAGATGCCCCAAAATCAAACATAGCATTGTGAAGGATGTGGTCATGAACATTTAAGCTCACATAAAAGGGAGGAACACTTCCTTCTAAATCTTTCCCATTCACTTTAGGGCCAAAGATTAATTATGTTTGGTCATCAAAAACATTTACAGAGTCTTTAGTTCTAGTGATTTTAAGTGATTTGTTAATTTGATCTCGGTAAGCATCATGTTTAGCTAGTTCTGATAATGGGACAACAATATTTAGTTTGCCTACTTCATTTTCTAGATCAAAAGGTTTTTCTTTTTGGGCTTTTGTGTTTCGAACAATGGGATTCTGTCTATTTTTTGAGTTTTTGGTATTTTCTGTGTTTTTCTCCTTCTCAAGAGTAGGATTAAGATTTACATTTTCTTCTAAATTGTCTTCTAAAGGTTCTTCCATAGTTCCCTTGGAAGGGGGAGAAATGGAAGGTTGTTTTTTATTTTGTTGACTGTTAGAGACATCTTCAATTATTGGATTAGGGAGGTTATTGTTTGATGTAGACAAAATTTGTATAGGGGGAGTAGCTGATTTACCTTTGATAGGTTGTCTTGGGGATTTTTGTTTTTTGACTTCAGGAACATCTATTCTTCTACTCCTTAAGTTGTACTGCTTTTGCACTTCTTAGATAGTTGTGTCATATCCCTCCTTGAAGTCAAACAATTCTCCTGACTGAGTTTGAAATTATTTGAGAATGTGGGCCTCTTGATCATCTTGAATTAGGAAAACTTCTCCTTCATTGTTAAGTCCCATTAGATTTATCTGAGTGTCTTCTGGTGGATCTTCATAGGTGGAAGCTTCTACATAATTTTCTTGGAAAGGGAATCTAATGTTTTCATCTGGGCCAGTCTTTCCAGGGTTCTGGTTTTCGTTTTTCCAGAAATTGGGATTTCTCCCTATATTGGATGGGTGACCATCCCAAGGATATTTTCTTTCTATTGTTTCCACTCTATCTCCGAGTTTTCCATCCCTTTAATTATTGCATCCATTTTCTGTTCAACAGGTGAAGTTTCTTCTTTCAATGGTATCCTTCTTTCACTTCTAATCTTGACTCGTTTAGACATCAGGTTGGCTTCAACACTGACAGTTATACTTTGCATTTCTTCCAAAGTTCTAGGGGCTCGTTCCCTTAGCTGAAAAGCCATATCAGAATCAAGTCCATCTGGGAATTTGATTAGGGCCAAATCAGGTGTGGGTATGAGGTTTTGAGGAATGGCATTGTAGAAAGTGTTGAGCCTGGTGCAGTAATCTTGCATAGTTTCTTGCATTCTTCTCTTAAGGTTTTCATACTCGGATAAGATCTGCGAAGGATCTTTCTTCTTTTCCCAATGATTTAAGAATTGTGTATAAAGGGTTTCTAGGCTATCTATGACGTTTGCTCTTAAAGACCTAAACCGGGTTCTGACTTCCCCAATCAAAATCTGAACAAATATCCTTATTCTTACATCATCAGTATCATACTCATATATTTCAAAATAGTCAGTAATTTTTTTGGTATGTTGTTGAGCTATGTAGGTACCAGTACCATCGAATGGAGTGATTTTACTTTGATAGCCTTGGGGCATGGCACCTAAATTGGAAAGTAAAATCAGGGGGTATACCTGTTTGCCATGGCTGCAAGTAATGATGAAACAACAGGTGGGGTATGAGTAACAATAGGAATTCGAGTTGTGGATGGAGGGGAAGAAGGAGAGGTTTGTGGTGGGGTGGTTTGGGGTTGAGATGTAGAAGCAGCAGTGATTGTAGAGGGATCAGGTGTTCTTTCAGAAGTAAACTCAGATTCTATTGAATTCTGTAAATGTCTGTCTATTGAGAAACTAACAACGTCAAATTATAACTCTTCAATAAACACTGGGTCTAGAACTAAGTGGATCAATTCAGAGTCAGAAAATGTTACAAATAAAGAGGTCTCAAAATTCTCATCAAAGGGTTCGTCCTCAAGATACATCCACCTAACACGGTAGGATCTTCATCTCTAGATGGGCTGAGAACTAGCAATACTTTCTTGACTTTCTTGTCTCCTAAGAATTCCCGGGATCAGATTGGGATTCTCAAACACAGGTGGTGGATTTGGGTCAGGATTTGACCTAGTGTAACGAGTTCTTTCTGAAGCTAGATTTCTTGGTTTTGATTTTCTGAATTAATATCAACAACAACTTTTGTGATTTCTTTAAGATATTTCAGATTTGGATTTAAAATATTCCTAAAGATTTGTTTGACTGAGGAACTGGTTCATGTTCAATTCATAAACTAGACCAGAGATAGACTGAAGCAACATTCATCTACTTACGCACTTGCAGAGCAAGAGTAGTTCGAAGGCTACCTGGCTAACTTCAGGCTCTGTCTGTAGTTTATAAAGTGAACAACATTAACAAAAAATTTTTGATCCCCAGTGTTGTCGACACTATGTTATCACTCAGATATTCCTAGAAGTTGTAAGAAGAGGAAAGAGGTCCCAGGTAACCACAAACCAACTTTTGGGCATAGAATCTAGCCAATTTGTACCTAGAGAGAGCTCTCTCTTTAAGATTTAGCTTTGTTTTATAAGGTTTTAGGCTAGTTATTAGAGCTTTGGGATTTTGATTGGGTTTGGTGGTGGAATTAAATAACAAAGTTTTGGAACTGAATATTTCAGGCCATTGGGCTAATGGAGTCAAAAGAAAATGGCTCAACAGGATTTGGTTTCTCAACAAAGGATGGCTTCACAGGGCAAGATAGATAAACAGGGAGCAAATAGAGACTTGAAAAGATGGGATGGACTTAAAAGGGATGAAGGGAAATTAAGAATCCTTCAACATATTTTAAGAGAAGAGAACTTGACTAATCACCAATAAAGAGCAATTAACAATTCTTTACTAAATGATCAAAATGAGTAAACTAGGAAACATGAGCAATTAAGAATTCACTGTTTATGTTAGTTTAGAAGAAAACATTGAGAACAAAAACGATTAAAGATAGATTGCACTTAAGCACTTTCTGAATTATTCTTTTTTGTTTTAATATTCAGATATGAAACATAATTGATATAATAAACAAGAAAAAAATAACACATGAGATATAAGATATTTATTTGTCTGGTGTTCAACACATGAATCCTGTGAAAAGTCCTTTGCATTAATTCTTCATCTAGCCAACCATGCAAAATTTGTCCAACAACACTTTATTCCAAAATAAATAGTTTTATAGCAATGTCTAAGAATTCACCCTCAATACTCTAAATGAGGGAGTATTTATACAAAAACTTTACAATAAAATATTTCATAACAAAGTGAGATATAATCTGAGATGAATAACTAGAGGTTACAAGAAAATAGAGACAGATGGTCTCGTAGATAGCAGATAGAGGCAAACGAATGGTTTGTTGTCCCTATTCTTGAGAGTGTGCTGGAGTCATGTCCTATATTGTGGCATCTTGATGTCTTTGATCTAATTCTGTGCTGGCTGCTCTGATTTTCATCTTCTTACTGATACACTTTAACCTGCTCTGATACTCTTTACCTATTTGATCTCTGTTTATCCTCTTAACATCATTGACTGTAGTAAATATCCAAATTTTACCTTTTACCAAGGATAAACTACAAAATTTCTAACATTTCTTCCCACCATTTTGGCTGTGGTATTCTGGTTTTTTGAAGTCTTCTAAGGGTTTCATCAGTTTCGGTGTACCTGAAAAAGGTAGGCTGAATTGGAAACAAATGCTTTAGTTCATGCTCGACATAGAATAGGTTCTCTAGACTATCATATAGAACTCTACCTGTAGGCAGTGCCTTTGATGCTGATACACTTGTTGATGAACTTGCCTGGTTGCCTGCATATTGATTTAATTTTTCCACATAATCTATATGTCGCACTAATTTTTCATTAATAACTAAAGGACTAGGTAGCCATTTGCTCTACAAAATACCAAATTTCTCCATAAAAGCATTAAATTCTTCCTGCCTGTCATGGCATATTCTTTCTAAATTTTGCATCAAAGACCTTTTAGTTAATACCCTTTTGACTTCTAGAATAGTCCTTGTTCTGTCTTCAATGCCCAGTTCTTCAAGCTAGTACTTATTCTTGTTATTCAAAAAATTTATGAGCCTCGTGGCTTCTTCAAGCATCTTTCCTAATTTTTCTCTTGTCCTTTGAATCTCTTCTCGGGCTACCTTTACCAAATCAATCTGCTAAAAAATTATTTGGATTGATGGCCATACATTATTTATTGACTGAGTGATGTTGGCCCAAAGAATATTTCTTATATCTACCAAGGGCTTGTTAAATGTAAGGGTTTTTTCTAATGATTTTAACTTGTTTTCTAATCCTTTAATTTCCCTTGTTTTTTCCGCAACATTTATCTTTGAGAGATCATACCTCTGTTCTAAGGTAACGTATTTTTCTTTTACCTTTTTCAACTCTGAAACTTGCAGTTTCATCTCCTCCATTGATTTTATTAGCTCCTTTGTACTTGGATTTGAAATCCCTGCTGATGTTGTTCCTATTCCTGTACCTGCTTTTGTGGTTGGCCCTGTGACTACCTCAGCTGTGGCTGATGGAATGTTTAATGCCAGAGCTATTCCAAGGGTTGAAGGGACTGCAGTTGACACTATTGGTGTCACATTGGGAGGCTGAGAGGTCAACTCTCCCTGCTTGTCCTTCAATGATTTTTCTAGTTCTTGCTCAGTCTCGTTTAGTCCTTCATTAAGTTTTAAGACTAAATCCATTAGTTCTTCTTCAGACCTTTGCATTATGATCTTAGTAGTCTGTGGATGTCTTGAAGGAGGCAACTTTAGCTACTTTCTTAAGGAAACTATGTCTTCATCTTTCTTTTTAATTAAGGCTTCTACAGCCTTCACATCTTTCGGATCATGACCCAACCCAATGATCAATTCTTCTAAAGATTTTATTCTATTATCTTTAGCTTGTGAGGAGGCTTTCTCTAGCTGCAATTGGGTAGTTGTATTACTCAAATAATTTTCCAGTCTTTGGGCCATCATAGCCTTACCAGTCAATGTAGAATAAATCATTTCTCCTGTTTGTTTGTACAACTTAATTTGGTCTAAAGGATGAATGTCCTTTGCCATGACCTCAAAATTGGTTCTGAGATAGTCTGTTGTTGATTGAGGTTGTTGCACTTTAGGCTTGGAATAACACAATATAATTTTAGCTTCTTTGATGTCATAGGCTGACATCAATATGTTTTGTTTAGTGGGAGCCATTTTCACATATTCATTGTAGACTTGGATCCTCAATGGATCATTTCTGGCTTTTATTTCTATGAACTTCTTTTTAATATCTGGAATTTCTTTTCCTGGTGGCCTAAACGATGATACCTTTTCACTTTGCTATCTCTTGAGCTCCTGTCTTTGTGACCTTGTAGATGTCCCACCTACTGGGAAAGTTTGATGATTATCTACACCTTCTCGTCTTTGACTATTAGTATTTTATTCAAAAAATTCTTCTTTTGAAAGAGTATTTAGCCTTTGCCTCTTGGCGCTAGGCTATTCTGAGGGTCCACTGGCGGGATAGATACTTCCCTATCTCTCTTTTTGTTCTTTTTCTCATTTAGAGGAGTCTGCAAGATTGGGGGTTCTCAGACATTGACTTGAGTTAGAGGAGCGTGTATGTGTGCCTGTTCCTTAGAAGTTTTTGGTTGATTAGACATTATTGACTGCTCTATAGCCTGAGTGCTTGACTCCGTTTATTTACCTTTGGAGGTCCCTGTGAGTGGTGTATTAGTCTGTTGTGATTTCCTTTGAGAGTCCCCAGCTGTTGAGGCACTTATCCCTGATGCTGACTTCTGAGAAGTTTCAAACTGCACCTGTCCAAAAGAATCTAAGTCAAGAATCTTCTCAAGATCATTTTCTATGTTGACATATTCACTATCAGTTTCTACTAAGGTTCCTTCCCTCCATTCATCCAGGTTGGCAAACTGTTCAATCTCTGGGATTCTATGGTGTATGTATGGTGCCAACCTATTCTTCATTCTTCTATCACATATAAAGCTGTGAGGGTCATATGGAACCTAACCAAAACGCTTTTGTAATTTAATGTGATCTTCTAAAATTCTCTCTGCTTCCCTATCATTGCAAATGAAAGGGCCTAATTGATTCTTGATCCTGAGTTGTGCTTTCCTTTTGGCTTTGTAAAAATGGACTAAGTCTGAATGTATCATTTGTCTGAAGTATTCCAATGCAAACAGTCTCATTGGAACATATTTGGGTAGCTTGAAAGGGAAAAGCTCGCACCCATATATCCTGATTTTTGTATAATTCTGGTATAAATACCAGTCACCTATTCTATACTGCTTGGAGTGCTGAAGGATGTTTTTAATTTCACCATTGATCTTGGGAGGGGAAATCCCTGTTAACAAGATGGTTTCTCAATGAATGAGCTGATCAATGAACTCATTATAGGAGTAAGGGGAATCAAAGGTTTTATGGAAAATGGAAGTCCAAAAGATAACAGACCTTGGATTTCCCTTGGTATCAAGCTTCATGATAGGGAAAGGGAATTTTTCGAACTGATAATACAGCATGAGATGATATAGGAAGGTGGTATATTTTAAAACTCCTTCATTGTCCAGTCTCATGAACTGTTCATGAATTTTGTCAGCAATAAAGCAGGCATAATCATACTTAACAACAGAGGGATGTCTAGGAGTAAAGATTGACAACAATAGTAGGGTTAACTGTTATGAAACCAGCTCACAAAAATATATAAAAGATAGATCAATGCCTTAGAATTCAACCTCTTCGAGGGGGCAACCTCCTTTACATTACACAAATGATTGATTCTTTGATTATTCAAATGAAAAAACTTCCTTTCTATATATAGGATTCTAAGGAATCACAATATAACCCAGCGGATCTAACAATAATAATATAAAGGCACAAAAATAACAATAGAGGAATTCTATGGGGCATAGTAATAACAATATGGGGACAATAGGGGCACAACAATATTAATAAGGGATACAACTACAATAGTAATGAGGTAATCACTAATATTAAAGGGACCTAACATGCCCCTCTCCTTCAAAAAAGTGTTGTCCTTAATGTTTGAGTAGTTCTTGATGCTTTTGTATAAAATTCTCATCCTCCCATGTGGAATCTTCAGAGGATAAGTTCTTCCACTTGATGAGATACTCTGAAATTGATCGATTTTGTAGCTGTCGAGTTCTTGTTTCTATGACTGCTTCTGGTTCCAATATAATTTTTCCTTCCTCGTCAAGTTCTGGCAATATTGTTTGACCTAGGAGCTTGTCGCCAAAACCTTCTTTAAACATGAAACATGGAAAACTGGGTGCAGTCGAGAAGCTGCAAGAAGCTCCAATTTGTATGTCATAATACCAATCTTTTGCAACACCTTGTACGGACCATAATACTTTGGTGATAATTTATTATCCTTCTTAGCTTGCTTGAGGGACATTTTTTTATGTGGTTGTAGCTGTAGGAATACCCAATAACCTACATCAAAACTTCTTTCACTGCGATGTTGATCTGCCTGTTGTTTCATTCTATTCTGCGCCAACACAAGGTTATCCTTTAAGAGTTGGAGGATTTGTTGTTGATGCTCGATGTGATGTTCCAATGCTTGAACCTTAGAATTTTCTCTTAAATATTACGTGATGGACAGTGGATGATATCGATAAAGGGCCGTAAACGGGGTCATTTTTGTTGTTGTATGGAAGGAAATGTTATACCACCATTCAGCCAAAGGCAACCATTCGACCCATTGTGTCCGTTTATCAGATACAAAGCAGCGAAGATATCCTTCCAAACATTTGTTTACTATGTCAGTTTTCCCATCAGATTGAGGATGATAAGATGAGCTATGAGCTAACTGAGTCCCGAGACAAGAAAATAATTCTGTCCAAAATATTCCAGTCAAAATGGGATCTCTGTCACTTACAATAATCTTTGGGTTTCCATGTAGATTTTGAATTGTTTCCATAAATGCAGTAGAAAATGTACTGGCTTTAAATGGATGTGATAATGCACAAAAGTGTGCATACTTGGTAAGTCTGTCAACTACCACCATGATGACACTCTTTCCCTCGGACTTGGGTAAACCTGTGATAAAATCCATTGAAACCTCCTCCCAACATTGGCTTGGAATGGATAAAGGTTGTAATAGATTCAGAGTCTTAATTGTTTCAACTTTATTTTGTTGGCAAACCAAACATTTCGCCAAAAACTTTTGAATATATGATTTAAGGCCATCCCAAAATAATTCCTTCTTAACCCTATGGTAAGTTTTTAAAAATCCTGAGTGCCCTCCTAAGGGAGAAGTGTGCAATTCCATAAGAATCTTTTGTTTGAGTTGGGAGCTTTTACAGAGGTATAAGCGATCCTTGTACCATAACGAATCATTTTGCCAGCTAAATGTATTAGATGTACTGGAATCTTGTTCTAACTTTTGAATAAGTGCCCACACTTCTTCATCATTATTCCATTCCTGCATTGCTTCATTTATTCAATCTGGTTGGATAATAGAAATGGCGCACAACAATGCTTCCACATCCTCATCCTTTCTTGAGAGTGCATCTGCCACCACATTTTGCTTCCCCTTTTTGTAGATGATTTCAAAGTCATAACCCAACATCTTTGTGAGCCACTTTTGTTTCTCTTCGGAGGATAATTTTTGTTCTAAAACGTATTTAAGGCTATCATTATCCATTTTTACCTTGAAGTGTCTTCCCATTAGGTAGGGTCGCCATTTCTTAAGTGCAAGTAGTATTGCCAACATTTCCTTCTAATAAATAGCTTTGTGTAAAAACTTTCCCTTGATTGGAAAAATTTCAAAATCAATTGGTCTTTCATATTGCATTAAAACAACACCAATTCAATTTCCTGAAGCATCACATTCCACAATAAAGGTTTTTGTGAAGTTCGGTGTAGCTAAGACTGGTGCTTGCCTTATTTCCTCTTTAAGATGTTTGAAGGCCTTTGTTGCTTCTGGAGTCCATGAAAATGCATCTTTCTTCAATAATGTTGTTAGAGGTGCTGCTATTCTCCCATAATTCTTAACAAACTTGCGATAATACCCTGTCAACCAAGAAATCCTCGCAGATGCTTTATGGATGTGGGAATTTTCCATTCCTTAATGGCTTTAATTTTGCTAGGGTCTACCTTAACTCCTTCATGAGATACAATATGAACCAAATATTCCACCTCGTTCTCCAAAGAAACATTTGGATCTTTTTTCATATAATTGTTTCTCCTCCAATAGTTGTAGCACCCTGTCAACATGTTCAACATGATCCTTCCAAGACTTGTTGTAGATTAGTATATCATCAAAAAATACTCACACAAATTTTCTAAGGAATGGTTTGAAAATTGAATTCATCAAACCTTGAAATGTTGAAGGTGCATTGGTAAGGCCAAAAGGAATGACCAAAAATTCATAATGACCCTCATGAGTTCTAAATATTGTTTTCGGAATGTCTTCAGTCTTCATTTTGATTTGATGATATCTTGAACGAAGATCCAACTTGCTAAAGTAAACTGATCCATGCAATTCATCTAGTAATTCATCAATGTCAGGAATCAGAAACTTATCTTTAATAGTGAGCTTGTTGAGCTCCCTATAATCTGGACACATGTGCCATGATCGATCCTTCTTGTGCACTGATACTACTGGAGCAGAGAAATAACTTTGACTAGGTTGAATTATAGCAGCCTCTAGCATTTCTGCAACCATACATTCAATTTCACTCTTTTGAGCATAGGGATATCTGTACGGCCTGATGTTTGGAGGAACACTTCCTGGAATCAGATGAATAGCATGATCATGATCGCGAATAGGTGGGAGACCTTTGGGAGTCTCAAATACCTTGGAATGATTGTCTAAGACTTTTTTGAGATCTGGAGAAATAGATGATTTCAAAGTGGAAACATCTAGCGAACATAATTGTGAAATTATACCTCTTTGTTCCTTTCTTAGAAGCTTTTTCATACCGTTACAGCTGATTATATTTCCCAGTTTCCGTGCAATACCCCTTAATTCAACCTCCTTTCCTTCCACATAAAATTTCATGAAAAGTTCTTGAAAATTAAAAGCTATTCTACCCAAGGATTGTAGCCATTGGAATCCTAGTACAACATTAGCACCTCCCATTGGAATGGAAAGCATTGGGCTAATCAATACATATTCTCCCATGGATAGCTTGATATTATGGCACTTTCTAGAGCAATTTATTGTTCCTCAATTTGCAACCATCACTTGGCACTTTGGTGCTGGATATAGGAAGAAATTCAATTCTTTTGCTACCTTACAATGAATAAAATTGTGGGTACTTCCTGAATCAATCAATACTATTACCTTTTTCTTCTTGATTTGTCCCTCTATCTTGATGGTTTGAGGAGTGGTAATTCCAGCCAATGCATTGTAAGATATGGTCGGATTCATTTCTTATTTATCTAGGCTTTGTTCCTAGAGTATATCCTCTTCTTTTGACCTTTCTTGCTCCTTTTCTTCTTCCTCTTCACAATCTATGTAGAATAATTTCTTCTCAACACCCTTATGACCCTTAGTGTATTTGCTATCACCACCGTAACAAACCCCTTTTGCTCTTTTTTCTTCCAATTGTTGTGGTGTCAACCTTATATGTTGTGGAAGACTAGGGGCAACAAAACATCCATCTTTATAGTTGTGAGTGGTATGATTCCTGGTTGCCATAATTTTGCTTTCCAGTTTTCTTGCTAACCTGAATGTCTTCTCTAATGAATTAGGTTCCCAAATGCGAACATCATGTTGGATATTATCCTTTAAAGTCCCTATGAACACATCAACCTTATGCTCCTCTGGAATATTTTTTACCCTTATGTTCAATTTTTGGAACTCCTCAATGTGCTCCATTATTGAACCCTTTTGTTTGAGAATTATCAATTGGATAAAAAAAGTGTTTCTTTTTATATCCTCATAATGTGTTGTCAATTCTCCCGTAAAAATTGCCCAAGTGATAATTTGTTTACGAGAGCAAAGCCATTGATACCATACAAACTGATTTGGTTCCAAATATAAAGTTGCAATATGTACCTTTTCTGTGTTTTGCAATTACTGAGATCGAAAAATTGCTCCATCTGTAATATCCATGTTGCAGGATCCTTGCCATCAAACTTCTTCATATTGATTTTTGGAATATGGTGAGTCTTCAATCCAAGATTAGAGTTTATGAAATCATGATTAACTTTTCGTTTGTTCGCATCATGAGTTTCCTTTACTACCCTTTCACCAATAGTAAGTATTTCTTGTACAAAAGTTGTTAAATCTGTCTTCAAATCTATCTTCATATCATCAATATTAGCTTCCACACCCTTTATCTTAGATTCCACGCCATTTATCTTAGCTTCTGTTAGATTTTCTCAGAGTGAAATTTGTTTCACTTGGTCTTGTAATTTTGATATATCATGTAGCATTTCTTCCTCTTCTTCATTAGTCATGTTAGAACTTTCAAGTTGCTTACTAGGTGTCTGCATTTTCTTTCCTCGGGGCATCAGTTACCGATAATAATGCTCAACTATGCCCTTTGAATTCCTTCAAAATAATTTTTCAAACCAAGCTTAAGCAAAAATTTACACACCTTTTTTCACTTTGTAGGAGCTCGATACTGCCTCTGATGCATCTCTGTAATTTCGGATCATCAAGTTCTAAAATTACAACCTATAGTAGCCCTCTATGTCCTCTTTCCAATGTCACCAGTTTGATCCCAATTGGATTCTCCAAGGAAGAGTTATGCCAAATCTCCCACAGTGACCTAATTATAGACTAGTTCAGAAGAGTGAACTTGTATAACGTGCCACATGTCCCTATTTCGACCTTTGGCTATGAAAAATATATCCAAGAAACTACAATCCATCCTCTTTCTGTACATTCTTATGAAATTTCAATCTGATGCTCAAAGAGAAAGTTACGATGATTTTCCCTAGGTCACCTGTTTGAAATGTAATTCAGAAGTCTGTAGAAAGACCAACTTCCTTAGATCATATCTCTTCAAATATAGAATGAAAAACTCTGAAATTGGGATCCAAGGTTTAGTGTGATTTCGTCTCAAATGAGTTTTTTTTTTTTGCTTCTGAAACATCACAGAAAAAAAAAATTATAGTGAAAATGCCATGATGACCTATTTGGAGCAGCGAAACCCTAGAATCCAAAGCTCTGATACCAAATGTTATGAAACCAGCTCACAAAAAGATAGAAAAGATAGATCAACACCTTAAAATTCATCTTCTTCGAGGGGGAAACCTCCTTTAAATTACACAAATGAATGATTCTTTGATGATTCAAATGAAAAAACCTCCTTTTTATATATAGGAGTCTAAGGAGTCACAATATAACCCAGCTGACCTAACAATAATAATATAAAGGCACAAAATAAACAATAGAGGGATTCTATGGGGCACAGTAATAACAATATGGGGACAATAGAGGTACAACAATATTAATAAGGGATACAACTACAATAGTAATGGGGTAATCACTAATATTAAAGGGACCTAACATTAACTCATCAACAAATTCACTAGTGTTGAATCCCATAACTAAAGATCATATCAACTATGAGTCTTCCCATATCTGTGAAGAAATTTTTCATATAAAGAGGTGGGCCCTTAGGCTGATGTTTGGGTAATACCAAAGTTTGACAGAGGTGATCAAGCTTAGATTGAGACAATTTAGTTGATTTCTCAAGTAAATCCTCAATGGAAATGGGAGTGAGAGCTTGACTGGGGTGAAATTGCAACATGTCACTGATTGACTCAACAGTTATTGGGAAGAGGCTTGCTTGGCTAGGGGACATAACTGCTCTGCGGGTAGGGTCGTAATTGGCATGGCATTGATGAATTATATCATGGAAAACATGAAATGAGGGGAGAAAATATTTGGGAAGATTAGATTCCCAAAGACCTAGGATATCAGAGCCATTCAGGGGGTTATCTCTACTTTGGCAAAAGACTTTAAGGTGATTTTTATCAAAGGAAAGGTCTTTTATTTGGAAGTCTTTATCTGCCAAGGGCATATGGGCTAAATCTCGATGAGGGGCATTATTAGGTGCAACATTCAAAGCCACAAGGGTTTCCATTTTGGTTCTTATGGATTCAGAAGGAAACTGTGGTTTTCCTTGTGAAATGGGGAACACAAAGGCTATGGGCGAATTAATTGATGAAAAGAATCACTGAAATATTATGAATTTGTGTCTTTCTCTGTCAAATTACAGTGGAAAACAAGAACTTGCAAGATTTTGTTGGGAATTTAGATAAATACCTGTGTTCGGGGGGTGAACAATAAAATTCAGGTGCTAGTTGCGGCTAAAAGGCTTTGTGTTGCGTCGACTTCAAATTTTGAGCAGGTTGGCGGCTAAAAACTTCGAACTCAGTGACCTCTACGTTCTTTGCATGGGAGCGCAAGTTTACAGTACGAAGTAATGAAAATGGCATTGTTTGTTTTATTTACAAAGTCAAGTGTTGGCAAGGGTTTTTGGATTTTGGGCGGATGATGTCAACGACAAGTGATATGACATTTTTTGATGTATGGGAAAGGTGGTAAGCAGTTTCATATCGCACCGCTTTTAGGGATAGGTGGTAATGGACCTTGAGCCAACGATTCCGTAGATCTTTCAATGCGTGGCGGATGCACTGTGCAAAAACCGCTTTGTGCTCGTGTATTATCGCGCAATCACAAAGGGGTGCGATATTCATAATGGGCATCAGATATTGAGGACATGATCAGACAGTTGACAGAAGATGCGATATGATGGGGTTTAACAAAGGTGGGCCCGATATAATTAAGGGTTAATTTAACCATATCGGAAGTGGTGGGATAGGTCAGGGAGGTTATTAACTAACCATAAGGGTTAATTAATCCCATATTGATTCGGCGGGGGATTAAGGGCTGTTAATCAGTTATTGGCTAACTAATTAATCCCAATTAAGGTTGCATTATGATTATAATTAAGTAGGGGCGAGATATATAAAAATTTGGGGTTTTTTATATTTAAATAATACAGGAATGGGTAAACATTTATAATGGAATTATATAATATAAGTTAAATGTTAATATGATAATGAATTGAAAAGCGCTAAGTATAAAAACGTTTGATGTGTGTATTCAGATTTACGCTTAAGTGAAAAGGGTTTTTATGAGAAATATTTGAAATTTTCCTAAGTAAAATAGGATTTTACTTAGTAAAATACTTATGAAAGTGAGTGAACAATTTATGAATGATTTTAAATACTTAGGCTATATAAATTATTGGGCCGAGGGTCCGGTCCCTCCAGAAGTCAGAGAAATGCTCTGAGCCCTTCTAATTTTACAAATACCTTAGTATTTAGGGGAAACTAATGAAATATTTAGGGCAAATGAAAAGGGGAATTAACTATTTGACTTTCCTTTGCTTGAGATGTTTGTCAATATACTGTATGCCTTGGCCTTGTCATGAAAGTAAAATATTAATATACTTAGAGTCATCATTTATCACATATAATATCTGCAATATCATCTACCTACCCTACCTACTTATTCTAACATTTTAACTTATTTATTTGGGTGCACTTAGACTGGCAAACCCTTATAAAATTTTCTTTTCTTTTACATGGAAAAGCTTATCTAAGTCTACACTTATTACATCCAAGGGCTCAGATTAAACAATTGAGCTCCTTTTTCACTCTACCTATCTACTTATCTACCAAGGTTACACTGTTTGGTCAAATATTTATTCTCTATTTCTACAACATGAAATTGAAAAATGAATTAGCCAAGTTTAAATAGTTTAACTATTCATGAATTGTGGCATAAGTGACAAGCTGCACACAATTGTTTATTATACAAAAGTAAAAGGTATTGGCATTTGGACTTGCGCACTTTCTTGGTCTTTCTTTTGTTTGGGGTTCATTTCCTTTCATTTTTTTGACCATCTTTTATTTCTTTTTACCCTTTGATTTTTCTTTTAGGGTATACCCTCTCTACATTTTTTTAATTTTTTGATTTTTTGAAAATATGGAAAGCTTTTGCAGCAAGAAAAGGTATGAACATATTACAGAGCTCATCAACTTAATCATGACATATGACACCTATTGGTATAGGGGTCTAACAGATTGAAGAAAAATTACATCTCTAGACACAATAAACTTTTTATTTACTTGATCATAGAGATGATATGCTTTCGAGGTGTTTGAATACCCCATGAGGATACATTTATGACTTCTAGCACCAAGTTTGTTTCTATGTGCATAACAGGCATAATAGGTGGAACCAAAGACCTTGAGATGCTTTACCGAAGGAACATGTCCATACCACATTTCATATGGAGTCTTGTTTCTAATAGCATTAGATGGACATCTATTCTTTATATATGCAGCACATAGAACAACATCGGCCCAAAACATTATCTTTACATTTTTGAAGAAGAGCATGGATCGTACCATATTTAAGATTGTCCCATTCATTCTTTCAGCTACACCATTCTGTTGGGGATTATAAGGCACAGTTATTTGATGTTTGATCTCATGTTGGTGAAGATAGTTTTCAAATTCATTTGATGTGTATTCTTTTCCATTATCAGTGCGAATAGACCCAATATGAGATTGTGCATCATTTTCAATCCATTTATGAAAGTTCGTGAATGCTTGAAAAGCATCAGATTTGTTCTTCAATAAATAAACCCAACACATTCTGGTGTACTCATCAATAAATGTCATCATATATTTGTTTCCATTTGCAGAAGGAACATGCATTAGACCACATAAATCTGAATGAATGAGTTCAAGTTTTCTATGTGCTCTTGAATGTGAATCATGAAAAGACTGTTTGCTATGCTTTCCTAGAATGCAAGCATCACATTGCTTAAGTTTCCTAGGAATTGTAGGGAAACTAGCAACACAATTTTTCTTCAACAAGCAAAGACTGTCATAGTTCAAATGTCCAAATATAGCATGCCATAATAAACTTGATGGAAGTATACCTTCTTCATAATGAGAATAGTATGAGAAATGTTGTGCATGAGCAGAGGTTCCTTGTAGCTTGAGAAGCCTTTCTTCTTCTATTCCCCTCATGACAGGTGAGTGGTCAGATGCTTTTCTTACCTCAAGCTTGCCATCAAACATATGAATGGAGTGACCTTGCTGGAAGATGTGGACCAACGACAAAAATTTTCTCTTGAGTTGTGGGAGATATAGAACATGATGCAAAAGAAAGTGTGGAAGACCAGGAAGTTTAAGCCTGATTATGCCAAGCCTTGATGGCTTGATTTTTGATTGGTCTACAAAGTATACTGCTCCATCAACATTGTCAGTAAATTCTTCAAAAAAATATTTTCTATGAGTCATGTGGCAGGTTTCTCCTAAATCAAATGACCAATCATTTTTCCAAGAAGCAAGTGAAGTATTAAATAAATCTTCATTTACTCCAATATTACATTGTGCCACAAAATGGTGAGTGGATTCAAGTGCTTTACTTTTGTTTGTTTCATTAGTTTTACCTTTCTGTTGGTTTCTTTGCTGCTCAATTTTGTCCCATGGTAACTTGCATGTAGAGGCATCATGTGATCCATTTCTCTTGAAATGTATGTAGTGAAAATATGTCTTTTCTCCTTGAGAGTTTCTGCCCCCCCTGCCTCTGAAATATGTTCCTCTTCTTCTTCAACCACCATTTCTTCTGGAAGAATCTTGAGTAGGATTATTTTCTTTATGAGCAAGGCACACAACCTCTTCAGAAGATTCAGGGGTTGTCTTCTTTCCAAAAACTTTCTCTCTTTCAACAAACTTTTTCACAAGAGAGTCAAAGGTGATATCTTTGAGATTTCCATTCGCTTTCAATGACTCAATATAATTGGAGTAAGTAGGATAAAGTGCCTTGAGAAAAGTGATAAGAAGAATATCCAATTCAACCTTAGTGGATTTGATATCATGCATTATAGACTTTACTTCAGATGCAGAAGCAAGAGGATCATTATTTTGCAGTTCAAGAGTGAAGAGTTTAATCATGAGTTGAACAACTTCAAGTGAAAAGTGTGAGTCATAGAGTTCTTTCAACTTTTGTAAGGCTTCAAACGTAGTTGAAAATAACGAAATATGTTGACTCACCTCTTCATTTACAAATGCTGCGATTAATGCATAAGCTTTGTTGTTCTTGTTTTCCCAAATGACGAGCTTTTTGTTTGAGATAGGTTGTTCTGGCTCTTTGTCTCTGTCTCCAGCACACACTCCTTTCCACAACTCATTGAAAATGAGCTTGTTTTTTATCATTCGGGACCACTCATGATAGTTCTCTTTGCTAGTGAGAACTATACCCACGATGGATATGATTGAATGCATACTGTAAGAAAAAAACTTATGTTGCAAATTTTTTACTCTTAATGGGAAAAAAATATAGTTCTGATATGACTGGACAACAAACTAAAATTGACAGCAAATGTCGATACCCAAGAGATATATATCGGCCTTTTTTTTTTGGTAATACACACTACTCAAAATATATATCGGTTTCTTTTTACATTGATCACCCAATGCAGCCCTTCAAAAAATTTTAAAATTACAAAGGCAAAAAGACAATGTATTAATGAACATTGCAACATTTCCTAGCACTCCATTATCAAAGCAGTGTTCCATCAAACTTTGTGGTTTCATTACATGCAATAATCAATCCTTCAACATTTCCTGGCAAGAGGAATTTGCTCAATTGACAATCAGTGGATACCCATTCACGAGGAGGAATTTGCTTAATTGACAATCAGCGGATACCTGTTTATGAGGAGGAATTTTCTTAATTGACAATGAGTGGATACTCGTTCATCAAAACACTCTCATGCCATTGAACAACACCATGACAGTCACTATAGTGCCTTCCTTGATGTGTCTGGAGTGAAACGTAAACAATCAAACCATTTGAAGTAGCCAGTTGTGGCTCAAACTGATTCGGATTTTTGAGACTAAAACTTATCAATAATATATACATCAAATAATTTCATTACTTCAGATGCCTCTGATAGCCATAGACCACAGAGAAATTAACTGGAAGACGTAACATTATATGAAGCCCTTCAAAAATTTTAACAAACAACTGAATATCGAAATCAATTATTACAGATTGATTGTTGAAAGCACAATGGCAATGTTCTCATCAAACTCCCCAAATAGAAGTGAATGCAACATACCCTTGTAGATCTTCAAAGGCTTTGATTCACGCATGAGCGACATTTCACGCAGTAAACTTGGTCATGGAGACGATTCATGCACTCAACACAGTAATGCTCTCAACACAGTAGCAGTAATACTCTCAACGCAGCAGCATGGAATGAGCAAAGTTCGACACTCCATCCTGACACACGGTAGAGATGGCCTCAGTCCGCTCAGAATATAATTATGTAGTGGGCGTAGAACAATTATGCAGCAATATAATTATGCATTGGGCGCAGAATGTGTCAGAATCACTTATGGTAGACAGAGCGCACAAGGGCAGTGGACAGAGAGCGAAGTAGGCAGAAGAGAGTTACAACTATTTTTTTGGGCGCTGGCTCTGATACCATGTGAGGCTAGGCAGTAACTCAAAGAAAAATTGATTGGTATATTATATTCTTTCATGTTTGTCTTTATTAAATACATGAGAGAGAGATTGTCTCCTCAAAGAAAAATTGATTGGTATATTATATTCTTTCATATTGGTCTTTATTATATACATGAGGCATGGAGACTTCATCTCCCGATGACTGTTCATATTACTTATTATTTATTTACATTATATTCATCCAATCTTGATAATTAGGTGTCAACAAACTGAGCATGACCTCCTTATCATCTTCAATGAGCAGCTTTTTTAATGTTTATGATATTTAATTTCTGAAATGTTATATTAATTTTTAATGAAAATTATTCCTCTATCCCTAAAGCAATATATATTTTTTTTAAATGTTAATCAGATCTATTTGTTTGCAGCCCTATAAAACACTTTTTTAGTTGTACTTAAATGTGGGTGGTTCTTCAACCCTATAAGACTGCTATTTTGGTTGTACTTTACTATTGATTCCCTATGGGAATGTTCTTTTGGTTATACTTTACTGTTGGTTCCTATAGGAATATTCTTTTGGTTGTATTTAACTGCTTTATGTATGGGTTTTGGGATATTGCTGGATTTTCATGTGGCAAACCATAATAAAGTTTATTGGATAAGGACACTCCTTCATAATAATCTGATCGACCAGAGACATGCGATCAAATTGAAACCATCATTCAACCAAACAATGGTTGTTCGGGCCAATTTCGGACATACATTTGAAGTGGGTTTCCAGTTGTCTGAGAATGACTCCAGCCAATTTCGAGCATACATTTTTTAAAGTGTCCAGCGTGCTTATTTTTTAAATCGAAAATTGTGGAGTCTGTAAGATTTTGCCGAAGATTTCTGATCGTGATCACCATGGTAGATGGTCATTAAAAAATTGATTGGTTCACAGTTTTGAAGGGTGCTGTTCTCGACAATGTTGTATTATCGACAAGAGACATACGAGCAAGTTGGAACCATCAGCGATGCAACCAATGATTGTTCGGGACAATTTTGGGCATGCATTTTAGAGTTCCACTTCTCTGATAGTGACTCCACCCAATTCTGGGCATACAACTTCAAATGTGTCTTGGGTGTTTATTGTCTAATTCGAATATGGAGAAGCTAATCTCCCAGCCTTGGGAACCTAAAGGGGAATTTTTAGAGAGTCATCTATAATGAAATTTTTTTGGAGATTTTGGTGATAGAATCTGGCAGATGAAATTGAGGTTAAATCTTGATTTGTTGCAGTGAAAATGGTTTTTTAACTGTATATTTGGATTCAGCACCCTGAAAAATCCCTCGGACGCTTTGATTGTGCAGAAACTAGCTATCAAACTTGCGATTCCAATAAATTACTGCCAAAAAACCCACCTAAAAAGCTTCAAAAAATCAACAACTGCAATTCTTAACATACTTGGAGTTGGTTCATGTGTATAACTAAATCTTATATTTAAATATGTTCCTGAGAATGGTACAGAAAAACAGAGACAAAGAGAGGATCATCGAATTAATGTTGCAGAATGATTTCACTGACAAAACTTATTGGGCTAGTAGATTACATTTGCATTATTAGTTCATTACCCTATAATAGTATCCAATGAATACAGTGGGAAGTAAATAATTTAATTATTTATATAATATTTTTTTTAATAAAAAAAATAGAGTCTTTTATGGAGACTGAAGCTGATGAATGGTTAAAAGTGATGGGAATTTGGATAAAAAGGTTTCAATTTTTTGTTGTTGTAAAAAACAGTATTTGAATCATATTTTTAATGGTGGAAATAGATTCAGCACCATCAAAAATTTCTAGTATAACTAAAATCTTAAAATTTAATAACTATAATTTAAATGCACAAAAATCTCTATCTAATTTTTCTAAATATAACCAAAATTACCACAATTTTCAAAATAAAAAACAATCTTCTTAAACAACTGCTAAAAAACACCTTCTTACTATAACATAATTAACCTAAAAACCCTGGTCACCTTTTCTCAACCTAAAAACTCTTGTCGCCATTTCTGAAGTGATGTCTCGTTCTTTTTACTCCCTTTTTTATAATGAGTATAATTGCTGGTGGCCCACTTCTACAGTTACAATGTAAACAAAAAACCAAAGTTGTGACGTAGATTGGATGACAGACATGTCTGTGTGTGGCCACCATGTGGGACGCACAGTGTTCTTGGACACTGCTTCATAATAATATTATGATCCATACATTTCTGTCTTTGCTTTCCATGTGAGATGGACATACTTTGCATAATTGGTAAAGGACAATGCTTTGTAATAATATTATGATCCATACATTTCTGTTTTTGCTTTCCATTTGAGATGGACATAAAATAAAAGGAGTTGTTTATAATGCGACTTTTTGGAGATTCCGGTGACGGAATTCGGTGGAAGAAATGAGGTTAAATCTTGATTTTTAGCAGTTAAAATGGTTTTTTAACTGCATATTTGGATTCAGCGCCCTGAAAAACCCCTGGGAGCCATTGATTGTGCAGAAACTAGCTATCAAACTTGGGATTCCAATAAATTGCTGCCGGATTTTGACCGGAAAAAACACAAGAAAAGCTTTCAAAAAGTCGCTTTATAGACTACTGCAAAATAAAATAGTGTGATTACAAAATAGTTTAATTGAGTAATGTTTATGAGTTAATTTTGGTATTTTTATGTTAATTGTAGATTTTGAGAATATTTTATAATAAAAACTAAGTTAAATATTTACTTAATAATGTTTTTCAAATACTTATTGTTTAATTCTTATTAGACATCGAATTGGTTAATGTAGTTAGTTGTATTTAACTATGTTTTTCAAATACTTATTGTTTAATTCTTATTAGACATCGAATTGGTTAATGTAGTTAGTTGTATATTACTATGTTCCTGAAAATACAATTAAAAAAAAGAAAAAAGAAAAAAAACAGAAAAAAGAAAAAAAGGTCCTGGAATAAAAGCTGCAGAATTTGCAGAAACAGATGGAAATTCATTTTTTTTTTATAAATCTTTCTCTTTACAAAGAGCTGGTGAATCGAACGTGGAAGGAATCAAATCTTAGAAATAAAAGAATCTTGCAGATGTGCAGCCATTTTTCCAGCGAGAGAATATAGCGCCTCGCTTGCAGACAGTAGCTGCTTTCTAATCATTGAGGTGTGTCGGCTTGATATCCGAGTAATTTGCAGAGGATACTAAGATAGGAGATAGGCAGAGAGAAGCATGGCATAGATATGTCTCATAACTTCCAAGCAATTTTGAATTACTTTGTTATCCGCATTGAGATTTATTTTTTTGAGTTTGAATCCGTATTGAGATATATTTTTTTGAGTTTTGGATTTAGGGTTAAAATGGATATATATTGGTTCCAACTTATTTAACTTAGTTAGTATATAACTTAGAAAATATATTATATTTAAAATTATTTTAATTTATTTAATATTT
>APFE030473189.1:14291-27881 GCA_000404065.3 Pinus taeda | reverse complement strand
CATGAATACTCTGTGGAGATTAAGTCCCTACCATCCATCTAATCTTTTTGTATATGAAAAGAAGTTTAAAATCTTAAAAAAATAAAAACATAATAAATATTTTCATATTCTTTCTATATTTATTTATTATTATTTATAATTTAAATACAACTTATGAAGGATATTAATTTCAATTAAATTTTAGAAATATTAAAAAATATTATATATATATTTTAATAAAGAAGGATACCATTTAATAAACAGGTTAATAAATAGATAAATCACATTTTTAATCGAAGTATGAGGAGTGCAAATTTTATGAAAAGTTATAGTTAACTGATGGAAATTTCAAGCATAAAATTGTATAACTTTTGCATCACATTAAAATTTATAACTTTTGCATCACATTAAAAGAAAATTATTGGAAAAATAGATATTATTCATTTTTTCACTCCATTATTTACCAATTAAATTGCATGATTATTCTCTTTAGTTGTTAAATTGTAAAGTTATTATTATTATTATTCATTATTTAATAAATGGTAAAGTATTTTTCTTTTAATGATTTATTCTACCGCTTTAAACTGGTAGATAAGTGAGTGTTTTTGAAAAAATTTATAATTTACCAAAAAAACATAATTTAATTAAATTGGATTGTAGAAATATATTATTCTTTAGATTTTTATAAATGATCCTTTTATTATTATTATTTTAATTTAATCTTAATTTTAAAATTAAAAATACTTTTATCTCACGAATAAAAATTAGTGGTGAGTGGTGATGTAATCACTTTTTATTAAATTTTACTTTAAGAATATATATTTCCTTACTGAGTTTACTAAAAAAAATTAACTAATTTATAACCCCTCTTTAGAATTATTTATTATTAATTATAATAAAAATCAAATATATAGATTAAATATATTAAACAGGTGATATAGAATATAAAAGCATTTAACAAGATTCTTAATCATGAAGATTCACCCCATTTTCCATGGAGATTATTAGCCTGTAGAAGGACTTTGTTACAATACCATAGCTTACTAATACCACATGCTAAAAAATCCATAGCTCATGTTTATATAATACATATTCATGTGACACTTGAATGGGGTGGCTTATGAGGAGGAAGGTGGGGAGGGGGTGGAGGGTGGGCTATCGTTATACCACCTATCCAACGGATTGAGAGACATGGCAACACGCCCTGGAGAATGTCTTAATGGTGAGATGCTCTGACAAGAGGGAAACCATTATCACCCAACAATGATAATGTTATTGGAACTAAGATGGTGGTCATTTGGTATGCACGCTATTCAATATCTCACTCGTATGATGGTAAGGGGTGTTACAATATCTCCCATGTTTCTTAGTATGCAACAATTCAGAGAGGTGGTTCTTATGGAGAGAGTCTTGTAGGGTTTCGCGAGTTTGGAGTATGCAAGTAACGTTTAGGATTGGGATGCTGGGACACCCAAATTGACTTGATTGTGGCTTTAACTGTTGGAAAGTTTCCTATAAATATGACATTTCCACCTACTAAGGAAGTTTTTTCCCTTAATTCTTTGCTACAATGACTTGGAATCACTAATGTTATCTTACAGTTCAAAATTGGCTTTTGTTCTTTGTTGTTGTTCTCTTGTAGGTTTGTCAACACCTGGTTTACTCAAAAGCTCAAGTTTATGGTTTTTCTTCTCTCTCTTTACTCCTCATGGCCTTTTCTTCTAACCCTTCCCACCTTTTCTCTCATGGGCCCCTACTCTCCTTTATGGATTTCCTTTGTCTCTCCTATCTTTGAGCCTCCCATCTTCCCATTCATGTCATTTCTTCCTTGCTTCGTCTTGATTTCCTAATCACGTGCTCAGGATTTCTTGAGTTCTCTTCAGAAGTTTATGTTCTACAATCTCTTGGTGTTGGTATTGTGGGCCTTTCCTCCTTTTGTCTCCCTCCACTGGAACTAATTTTCTAGGATTATATCTTGGGAGTGTCCTGCGACGGTGGTAATATTTTATATAGTTGTCGAATGATGTGGCACATATTCATTTTAGTTAAATTCCATAGAGTATCCCAGCCTCTGGTTGATATTTTCTTTTTATTTGACTTGTCTCCCATGCCTAGTCAAACAACGAGAGTTTTGAGGGGTTCCACCTATTACCAAAAGTGGACCCATAGGGGGAAACAATCGCATGAACCATCATCTGGAGGATTTTTCATCATATTATCGAGAACTCATGCTGATACATATTCAAGAAGAAATTACAAGTGTTGAGGGGGAAGCTTTAGCACAAAGACATCCCCTCTTAGAAACAAAGGTTCTCACTGAATGGGCATATGAGATACTAGACACTAGACACACGAGAGGTAGCTTCAACCAATATATGCAAACTATAGATCTCTATTGTAAAATGAATTTTCTACTTGGTTGTGCACTTTTGGACCAACACGAGCATCGAACAGATATTATCCACTGCTTTAAGCATCTTCATTGGCATTTGAGGGACTTAGATTGAAGGATGGAGTGAATTGAATAATATCTCGACATTCCCCTATCAGAAGGGGAAACATCCAAAGACACTGAAGAGTCTATCGATGTCATAGTATCAGATTCATATCACTCCACTTAGTATTTTATGTCAATGTTTCATGTTTCCTATGTTTTAGATGTATTTCTACAAAGTTGTTTAGGACAATATCTCAATTTTGTTATGCTTATGTTTGTCGCTCTAGTATTCAATTGGCCCTCTCCTCTCAGTAGAGCAAATTTTTGGATCTGGTTAGATATCCCTAATGAGAGATTAATCTGAATGTTTCATCCTATCTTGTAAACTCTAGTGTTTGAAGCCAATAAAATTTTCACCCTACAAGAAAAAAGACATGTCTATCACACATTTTTTTTAATTACTCAATTTAATGAAAAAAACATATTGATAACATAACTACTTTTGAGATAAACATCAACCTTTAATATGTAACTACTACTAAAAATATTTTAAAATATTTCGTAAAAATTAAATACCTTTATCTACTTAATAATTATCCTTTTATCCACTTAATAGTTATTAATAATTAAACCATATTTTTAAATAAATAAAGTTATTGATGTAATTATTTTTATTAGTATCTTTATCTTCCATTTAATAATATGGTTTCATTATCGTGATCATTTTAAAAAATCCTATTCATTAAAAATAAAAAATTTCATTTACATATTTTAAGGTATATTTATAAAGAAAGTTTAGATATTTTAATTAAGAATTACATCTTTTTAACGTGTATATATTATATTTTAATGAAAAAACCTTTTTCATTTTTAGAAAGGGTCTTATTATACTTTGGAATATTAAAAATAGGTTAGTTACTCTATAAAGGATCCTTTTAAAGCGTCTTTTTGTATATTTTAAATTTAAATTAAATGATATTTAAATAAATAAAAAAAAATTAATATCTATTTTAAATAAAAATTATTTATTGTATAGGTGTTTTTATATTTTAGTTAAAAAATATTGTATCTTTTTTAAATTATTAATATGCAGCGTTTTAAAGTTTTATTATAGGGTTGATATATAATATTTTAAAAAATAGTAATTAAATTTTTTTTTTATGTTGATCATGAATAAGTTTTGATGGGTATTATTGTTGATGACATAATAAAGTCTGTGTTTCCCTTTCCACTTTTTACATGTCACTGCTTATGTCAGAGTTAAATGCACTTCATTAACCAAGGCAACTTGCAAGTCGCACTAAGAGAACCTTAATTCTCTCTCGTGCCAAGGTTTCTAGAGGTTTCATTATAATGTTAATCCTCAAGAGTTATTTATTTATTTATTTATTTTTTTTTTTTTTCGACTCCGCTACCTCCTCATGCTATTTCTTGTACCCACCTTGACCTTCGATTGGGGCACTCTATCTCAGGGACTCTTGAAATCTCTCCCTCTACTAGCCTTCCTATCACCATTACTAACTTTTGTTTACAGAGAAGGTTTTGTTTAGACCGCCTTTGACTCATCATTGTTCTGGAAAGAAAACGCTTATATAATCCTCAGCCCAAGGCTTCTCCATACATTTTTACTAAACCTTCTTCGTATAGCCTATGTTTTGCTACCTCCAAAGTCATAACTTGACAACGAGCTTGTAGTTGCATAGTAGGTGGAGGTTGTTACGTTAAAAAGTTATGTTTTACAATGAAGACAATATACCTTTAATTGTATAAACATATTGATAAGTAAATAATTGATAAAATGATGGTGGCACAACATCCTTGTGGAAGTATACTTATAACATTGACTCGACATGAGATGAAAGGGTTCATGCCCCTTGATTTTTCATTAATTCATTGAATTATTGTTATTTCATTAGGGAATTTTGAGATAAAAGATGGGCCTCAAAATGAAAATTTTACCAACAAAACCAACTTTAAAAGAACCAATTGAATTCAAGATGATGATGTCATTTCCAAGGTTAAATATTTTTTGAAGGAAAAGAAGAAAACAACCTTTTTAATAATATTTTTGACTTATCTCCTTGTAGGTTTACTCAAATTTCAAGTGTGTCCATTCATAGGATGTGAAATTCGAGTTTTCATCCAATGAGTACCCACTTGAGATACTTTTGTGTAGATCCACATTGAGAAAAAATCAAAATACATAAAAATATGTGTTTTCAAACACATTTTTTGCATGTATTTTGATGTTTTTTTCTTGGTGTAGATCTACTCAAAGGTATGCAACGTGGGTACTCATTTGATGCAAAATTTAATTCTGAATCCAACAAGTGCACAATGTTGAAATTTGAGTAAACCTACAAGGATATAAGTTAAAAATTACAATAAAAAATAGTTTTTTTTTTTTTTAAATCATAAATCTTATTTTATTATTTTCCCTAAGACACCTCAAAATTGCCCTGTTGTTATAACTATAAATATATTTATAACATTGTCACCTTTTCAAGGAATGTTTTGTCCTCAAATCATATGTAACAAGAATTTATCTAGCTGGGAACCTCTCCATGGTGATTTTATTTGTGTTTAGGGGTTTGATGTCATTCACAATTTAAATGTTTGTGAGGTTGGTGTGTATTTTTTGCATCCTTTTGAGTGTGATAATACCATATATTTTATTTTGTTTCAATTAACAATTAAACTCCATGAATTGTTTTTCAAGGTTTGTAGCATAACTTCCCAATTGCATCAACCATTCCACACCTAACACTTTATCCATCTCTTCAAGTGGTAGATTAAACAATTTTATTTGTAGTTGCAAGTCATGCATCTAAATTGAATCCTTATGACATCTTGTCACTTCTTCAACCTATTGTCTATTAGCTACCTCATGATGAGTCCTCAAAATGTTTTAGCTGTTTAGAAATACCAATGTTTATATAAATGCGAGTACTACCATAATCTATGAGTATTCTAAGATTTCTATCTTTTAAGATTCCTTTAAGGTTTACGGTATTAGGTTGTGGTTGGCCTATCATGGTTGTTTGAGTTATAGAGTTTCTTTCTTTTTTCTTAAAGAATGGATCCTTTCTACTCTAAGATGTTGTGGAGCATATTTTGTAATCAATGGTTGTAATTGGTATTTTAGAGTAATTATCTTTCCTTAAGGTTTGTTGTCTTCATTTCTATTTGGATGAATGCATGAGATTGAAGTTAGTGATGTTTTTTTTCGTATATCATCAAGGTCTAGATTTGCGTTGTATTCTACCATGATTTCATCATTTGACTTATGTATTTCTACTTTCCTTCCATCCACAATTTTATAGTTGCATAAGGACATGTATCCACATCTATGTACTCATGTCCAATTCTTCCCACACTTACAACCATTGTTTTTCTTATTTGTCTCTTTCTCTCATTCATAACTAGATGTGTCTGAGTCCTTTTCTACTTTGTAAGTATATAGTTTCTTATTGTTGTATTTGTGTCCTAGTGACCTTTTATCACTACAATATCTACATTTGTTTATCTTATTTAAGTCTTGATACTAGTTTTCATCTTCTATGGTTAATGATGAATTGTTGGGCTTATTCTTTTGTTCAATTAATTTCATTGCATGTCTAGCTTCCTTAATTGTTTTAAGGTTCCATATTTTTATTTCATGAAAGATGTAATCTTTCAATCCATAGATGTACATTTTTAGCAATTGTTCATCTATGAACCCATTTTGTCTAGTTGTCAAAACTTCCCATTCACATGTACACTTGATTGCATTTGCTTTCTATTTAACATGTACAAACTTGTTGTATAAGTCATCATCTTTTTCAATATGCAACCTCTTCAATACGGTAATTGTGAAGGTTTTTCAGTGAAAAGAACAAACGTCACACTTTTTTTGTTCACCATAGGAACCAATCAGAAGCTTACCCTTCTAAATTATTGGAAGTTGTCATTATTTTTTCTCTTTCACCTAACAGGGATCTCATTCAGAAATCCCTTCCCTTCTATTTTGTTGACCTATATGACTACCTCTTTATGGTCCCTTCCATCATACATTAGTAATTACTTCTTAATTTGTTGATGCTTTATACCTGGAATCTTGTGTAATACCTACTGCTGGAAAATATCACTTCAAGTGTTTCTTGATGGTCTTGCTTGCTTGTATGTTGTGGTTGTGGACTTGTTGTTTGTTCTCATAGGTTAAGGGTTATGCAATTATTACATATACCCTTTAAGTTAGCTAGTCAATTCTTTTACCCTAGAAGTTAAGTATTCTTGTTACTTCATCCTTGTTGTCATTTCTCATTCTTAATGCAGTTTGCCATCCATTCTCATAATCCTTTATTAATACTTTCAATTATGTCTATCTTTTAAATTAATTTATTATTTTTTTCCCGTTAATTCTTTTTTTGTGTCTTTTCAACGTTTTGGAGACAATATCTTACCATGTTGACCTTATCTCTATATCGATTGACTTTGGCTTGTAATTCATCATTTCTAACCATCTTAGGGTTGGCCTTTTTTCTTTTGGACCCCACTTCCTTCCCCTCTTAATTTATATTAGTTTTTTATTATTATTTTCTCTTTATAACTTTTTTTTTTAATTTCTAACAAAATAAACTCATATAGCTTTACAATGGCTATGGTGTTGATTTGAGTATAATTTGTCGTGGCGGAACAATGTGTGCGGTGGAAGACACTAAATGGAATTGTACAACACCATAGATAAGGCACATGATTTTATAGTAGATATTTTCTATTTACAATTAAAGACAAGATACATGTAATTATACAAATATATTGATAGATTAATAATTGATAGAATGATGATGGTACAACAACCTTGTGATGACACACTTATAATATTGATTAGTCACAAAGTGAAAAGGTTGGTGCCTATTGACTTTTTATTAATTCATTGAATTATTATTATTTATAACTATTATTATGTTTATATAGAAGAATGGCATAGTGGGTGGCTCAATGCAGGATTTTGAGTGGAGTCCTTTGCTTGAAATTACCAGGGTCATACATAACTAGAGCTCTGGTTTCAAATTCAGGATGTGGAAGAGGAAAGGAAAGATAACCTTGGGTTTGAAGTGACGAAAGGGGTCACTCTGTGGTTTTGGACATTGGCCATTTGCATGGCCATCAAAATCACTACCTTCACACTGTGGATCTCCATTGATATCTGAAGTTGTTTCTTGGGAAAGTTTTGGTGGACCAGAGACATGCGATCAAATTGAAACCATATCATTCAATCAAACAATGATTGTTCGGGCCAATTTCGAACATACATTTGAAGTTTCCACTCGTCTGAGAATGACTCCAGCCAATTTCGAGCATACATTTTTTAAAAGTGTCCAGCATGCTTTTTATTTAATTCGAAAGCTGTGGAGTCTGTCAGATTTTGCCGAAGATTTCTGATCGTGATCACCGTGGTAGATGGTCATTAAAAAATTGATTGGTTAATAGTTTTGAAGGGTGCTCTTCGCGATAATGTTATATTATCGACAAGAGACATACGAGCAAGTTGGAATCATCAGCGATGCATTGTTCGGGACAACTTTGGGCATACATTTTAAAGTTCCACTTCTCTGATAGTGACTCTACCCAATTCTGGGCATACAACTTCAAATTTGTCTTGGGTGTTTATTGTTTAATTCGAATATGGAGAAGTTAATCTTCCGGCCTTGGGAACCTAAAGGCGAATTCTTAGCCTACTTGGCGTTGGTTGATGTGTATAGCTAAATTCTATTAACTAAATATGTTCCTGAGAATGGTACAAAAACACAGAGACAAAGAGAGGATCATCGAATAAATGTTGCAGAATGGACAGACCTTGCAGAGACAGGTATAAACAATAATTTCATTGACAAACTTATTGCGCTAGTAGATTACATTTGCATGTTTAGTTCATTACCATTTAATAGTATCCAATGAATACAATGGAAAGTAAATAATCCAATTATTCGTTTAAAATCTTATAGAGAAACGAGTTGTTTATGGAGGCTGAAGTGGATGAATTGTCTGGATTGTTAAAAGTGATGTAAATCTGGGTAAAAAGATTTTTATTTATTTATTTATTTTTTTTTTTTTCTTTCTTCTGTAAAGGTAAAGGCAGTATTTGAATCATATTTTTGATGGTGGAAATAGATTTAGCACCATCACACTTTTTTAAAGTAACTAAAATCTTAAAATTTGGCAACTATAATTTAAATTTACAAAAATCTCTACTTAATTTTTCAAAATATAACCAAAATTTCCACAATTAAAAAAAAAAAAAAAAAAAATCTCTTTAGACTATTGCTAAAAGACACCCTCTTTTTTTTTTGCTTAAGCATGAGACAGTTCTTCTATTAACTTAGGTAAAAAAATATTTTACACATGTTACAACAAATGCCCAGAGGCACAAACTCCTACAAAGGGGAGTGAAAAAACCTTAAGTGCCCGAAAAAAACCTCAAAAAATCAGACCAAGACAAGGTTTAGATTGCCCAAAACCGACCGAAGAACTATCTTCTAACAATCCGACGGTGAAGATTCAACCCGCCTTGGGGCACTGTTCTAAAAAAAACCTAAAGTTGCCCGATCAACGCTGACCGTTGATCTTCTTCTTCTAATCCAACGGCCGTAGTCCATATCGCGCGGCTTAAGAAGCCCATTGAATACCGTGCAATGAAGGCGGTTTGCTTTTTCGGTCCTCCGCCATGTGTTGCTTCTTCAGTGGAATCGTTGGCTTTCCCTTAATACCATCTTTGGTTTCGAAGGCGCCCGATGAATGTGGTAAACCATTAGTGGTTTTATCCCTTCGGCCCCACCAACATGCACACCAAAAGGTGACCGCTGATATTCCCTCTCTAAATCTGATGGCCACAGTACAAATCGGACAACACAACTGCTCGCGAAAAACCCTAAAGTTTGATGCAGGAGCATCTAGCTGACAGGGCAAAGACAAAAGTGAGGGAATATGGTTTCTGAAGAGGACAAGGAAGTTAATTCATTGAGTGGGAAACATATTTGTTTTTTTTTCTTCTTCTTTTATCAAGTTACTTAAAGATTACTATAATAAGTTGTAATTAGGAGTAGTAATAATTAGATTAGAGTCATTGTTTTCAAATAGTTAAGTTATTGTTGTAAAAAAAAAAACATGAAAAGAAAATGTACTAGAAAATCAGAGAAAGTTCCGTATGGAATTTAACTGCTGTAACTAATTGAACAAACTGAACAAACTAACAGCAGTTAGAGAAGTTTGTAACAGTGCTATTAAATAGTGAAATAAAGCACAATACAGGGGTTCGGACTGAGAGAGAAGTATTGAAAGAAAAAAATACAAATTTCTGTGCACATATCCTTACAGCGTCCTATTCACTTTTGAAGTATTTTTATATTGAATTACTGTGTGAATATCATAAATGCATGGTTACAGAACTTAAATAAAAAAAGGGAGACATTCGAATGCAGAGGTCGTTAAATTCGGAGAAGGAGTAACAACGCTCATCCATAGGTGACTCTAACAGAATAACCAAACACACAACCAGAAGTCGTCCATACAATTTTCTATTTACGAAAAATCAGAGTTTGCCATTACAGTGAAGAGAACAACCACAGAAAACCCAGGTATGCGAATTTTAAAAGCATAACCAAAAATTCAATTCCAGATAGTTCATATACAGTCATCACAAGTTATTGTCCATTACATTTTGTGTTTAAAAACTTAAGAACGAACCAGTTCACGGACTTGGGAACTGTAATCATTATTAACATAAATCAAAACCCCATAAATCCCCAAACCCACTCTTACGACTCGACAGAGATGCTATACAACAACAGAACCAAACATAAACAGTGGCTCGAGGCCAACAACCATACCAAGCCACACACCGAAAGACTCAGGGAAACAAACTACAAGTAAATAGAACAATGCTACCCGGAATTCCCTCGGAATATTCGAAGGTCCAAGCACTGAAACCCTCGGTCGCTCCACCTGCAAGGGAACCAAGAACGAGAGTTAAATTACAGTGGAAGGAAAAAATACAGGGATTAAAACAATCTTATTTTGAATAAGCAAAAACTATATTGGGTTCCGCTTACCTACCAGAGGAGCTGCGACCACCGCAACCTTGGATTGTCTTCCTGCTCGCAAGGAGCCGAAGACATTAGAACCAGAAAGAGGAACAGGTATAACAATATAGCAAAGAAGGAAAGCTTACCAGTCACGTTGGCAGAGGAATCGAAGAAGAACGCCACCATTGGTTTGCCAAGACCGTGCATGAGCCGAATCAGTGCTGAAGAACGAGACCGAGAACCACATACTCATCAACCAACACACAGAGGTAACAATAGTGAAAACCCAGGTGAAAAATCGAGTAAAGGACGCACAGAAGCAGAGACCCGTTAAAAATCGACAATAAAAAACACAGGAACAGTCTAGACACAAGCAGAGAAACAAACCTTACTAGGTTTCAACAGTTCCACATACGACCGAGACACTTCCAAAACAAATTCCGAACAAATGGAGCCGTGAAGACCGCCGAGAGCATGCAGCTCAAAAGACTCGGAGCAACAAAACCCCGGACCAGCTAAAAGAACCCACATCGAAACTTGCAGACTACCAGCTCGTATCTCAGAGAACCAGGTGGACGAGCTTCAACAAATACGAAAGCATCACAGAAGAAAATCACAGTGAAATCCTCAACATATGATATTACAGAAAACCTCTGGTGACTTTAGTAACATGTGTATTCTTGATAATGGGATATTCCCTTAACAAGGCCGCCACCTATTCATTAAGCTTATGTAAGAATATAGGTCAGTTAAGAGAACAGAGTTATATAATGGGGAAACAATCAATGCCCTTGGAATGAGAACCATGAACTTCTGAGGAATATCAATGGTATTCATGACCCACATAAGAGGATAAAATATCTAATAAATTTTGGAATTCTGAAATAACATGGGCTAGGTGTATGCTTGATGCGTTCGATTTTGAGAAACTAGTTTTCTGGCATGTAGAGAAGTTTAATGTTAAACATTGATTATTTTAGCTAGAGGAGAGCAATAAAACACATTTCTCTCTTATATCAATTTTTTTTAGGAAAATGCAATGAATTTTGATTCCCAACAAAAATCTCAAGGTTCATGAAGTAAATGACTTTTGGATACTCATGGTGGAGGTGTAGACCTTCTGAAAATATTTCTCAAGAAGCCACCCAATGATCCTTGAATTTCTTCCCATTTTCACATATTGATTGTAGACCTGGATCCTCAATGAATCATTTCTGGATTTTATTTCTATGAACTTCTTTTTAATATCTGGAATTTCTTTTCCTGGTGGCCTAAAATATGATATCTTTGCACTTTGCTGTCTCTTGAGCTCTTGTCTCTGTGAGCTTGTAGATGTCCCACCTATTGGGAAAGTTTGATGACTATCTACACCTTCTCTTCTTTGACTATTAGTATTTTCTTCAAAAAATTCTTCTTTTGAAAAAGGATTTAGCATTTGCCTCTTGGCGCTAGGCTGTTCTGAGGGTCCACTGGCAGGAATAGCTACTTCCCTGTCTCTCTTTTTGTTCTTTTTCTCATTTAGAGGATTTTGCAAGATTGGGGGTTCTCGCACATTGACTTGATTTAGAGGAGTGTGTATGTGTGCTTGTTCCTTAGAAGTTTCAGGCTGATTAGACATTATTGACTGTTTTGTAGCCTGAGTGCTTGACTCTGTTTCTTTGCCTTTGGAGGTCCCTGTGAGTGGTGTATTAGTCTGTTGTGATTGCCTTTGAGAGTCCCCAGCTGTTGAGGCACTTATCCCTGATGCTGACTTCTGAGAAGTTTCAAACTACACCTATCCAAAAGAATCTAAGTCAAGAATCTTCTCAAGATCTTTCATTACATTTTCTATGTTGACCTATTCACTATCAGTTTCTACTAAGGTTCCTTCCCTCCATTCATCCAGGTTGGCAAACTGTTCAATCTATGGGATTCTATGGTGTATGTATGGCGCCAACCTATTCTTCATTCTTCTATCACATATAAAGCTATGAGGGTCATATGGAACCCAACCAAAATTTTTGTGTAATTTAAGGTGATCTTCTAAAATTCTCTTTGCTTCCCTATCGTTGCAGATGAAAGGGCCTAATTGCTTCTTGATCCTGAGTTGTGCTTTCCTTTTGGCTTTGTAAAAATGGACCAAGTCTGAATGTATCATTTGTCTGAAGTATTCCAATGGAAACAGTCTCATTGGAACATATTTGGGTAGCTTGAAAGGGAAAAGCTCGCACCCATATATCCTGATTTTTGTATAATTCTAGTATAAATACCAGTCACCTATTCTGTACTGCTTGGAGAGCTGAAGGATCTTTTTAATGTCACCACTGATCCTGGGAGGGGAAATCCCTGTTAACAAGGTGGTGGCTGGATGAATGAACTGATCAATGAACTCATTATAGGAGTAAGGGGAATCAAAGGTTTTATGGAAAATGGAAGTCCAAAAGATAACAAACCTTGGATTTCCCTTGGTATCAAGCTTCATGACAGGGAAAGGGAAATTTTCAGACTGATAATACAGCATGAGATGATATAAGAAGGTGGTATATTTGAAAACTCCTTCATTGTCCAGTTTCATGAACTGTTCATGAATTTTGTCAGCAATAAAGTAGACATAATCATACTTAACAACAGAGGGTTGTCTAGGAGTAAAGATTGACAACAACAGTAGGGTTAACTGTTATAAAACTAGCTCACAAAAAGATATAAAAGATAGATCAATGCCTTAGGATTCAGCCTCTTCGAGGGGGAAACCTCCTTTAAATTACACAAATGATTGATTCTTTGATGATTCAAATGACAAAACCTCCTTTCTATATATAGGATTCTAAGGAGTCACAATATAACCCAGCGGATCTAACAATAATAATATAAAGGAACAAAAATAACAATAGAGGGATTCTATGGGGCATAGTAATAACAATATGGGGACAATAAGGGCACAACAATATTAATAAGGGATACAACTACAATAGTAATGGGGTAATCACTAATATTAAAGGGACCTAACATGCCCCTCTCCTTCAAAAAAGTGTTGTCCTCAACATTTGAGTAGTTCTGGATGCTTTTGTATAAAATTCTCATCCTCCCATGTGGAATCTTCAGAGGATAAGTTCTTCCACTTGATGAGATACT
>APFE030473183.1:0-10772 GCA_000404065.3 Pinus taeda | reverse complement strand
TTTTTCTTTTGAAATTTTAATGCTTTTCAGAGTCATGATAAAATATTTTAAGCCATTATTTCGAAATGTTGCAAATTTTCCCTTGAAAAAAAAATGTGTTATTCTAGCATCAACACTTTTCGTTTTGAGGGTGTTTTTGGCACAAAATTTACCATTGGAAAAAAAGTGTTATTCCAGCATCAACACTTTTCATTTTTAGCACTGTTTTTCATGTTTTTTTCTAGAGTTCCCGTTTTGAGTTTATAGTTCCTGTTTCAAAGTTTATATTGTTTTAAATTGTAATTATATTCTCATAGCAACTTATAACACAACTTAGTTGGGTCAATAAATTCAAATAGGAAGTGTATCTAAAGTCATGTAGAGTGATCCCTAAATTTTAGGGGCTTAAGTTGAGCTCTTATTGAGTTGTAATTATTAATTCAGTTTAACTAAGTTAAATTCAGTTAAACTTGTTCTAACTGTTGGAGGAACTAGTGAGTGGTCAGGTGAATTAAATTGGATTTAATTCACATGTAGTTATGAATCACATAACTGATAATTCACTCAAAACTAACTCATGAATGTCAGTTCAAAGGAAGATCCAGTTGATATTAGAGTTCAAGGACAATGTACTATCAGTTGTATACTTTTCCGAGTTGTACAGATGGTGCATGCAATCAATAGTAGGCCTATGATGGATTGTGCAGTTATGGTGAGGGATTTTCCCAATTAAATATGGGCTAATTCCCTTAGGTATTGTGCAAGAAAGTAGGGGCTTGGCATGCAACAGATTTGGCTAAGTGTTGGCTTGAGCTGGCTTGTGAAGCAATGAGATAGTTTGTACTTGTGCATAGATTGTTTGGGTTGCACAAGAATTGTATTTTCTTCTCAGATCTATCAGTTAATGCAATATAGATAGTCTGGATTTTGAGCAGTTTCTTTCCCTAGAAAAATATTGTGTTATGTGCGATTGAAATTCTTCCTTTTCTTCTTTGTGATTTCATCAATCAATTTTTGTTTCCGCTAATGAGTAGAGTATATTCATGTCTTTCGTTTTAGCATATCACATAAGCAATTGAATCTATAGTAAAAATCGACATGGCATTAGAGTTGAAGCCACTATAGAAGAGGATAATACGAGTTTGTTGTGTAGGTGAAATAAAATTTGCAGTTTCATACTTCAGAGTCAATTGGATGTCATTCTATGGTTTGAGACTTAAGTATGCCCTAGATGGCAACTCGAATTACATAGCTTGGAAGAATGGGATGGAGGCAGTGTTGGAAGACAATAGGTTGAAGGAAATCATAGATCACGATATCCTGAAGCCTCCAATATCTGATGTTAAAGATCTGACAGAATGGAGAAAGTGTGTGGCAAAGGCGAGGAGGATTATCCTAGAAGGAGTTCAACAGAATATTGTCTCAAATATCCATGTTAAGGAAACTCCATTTGCAATGTGCAAGGAATTTATGGATATGTTTCAAAATAGCAGTGCCCACATGAAGTTAGCACCAAAGGAAAAGCTCAGAAAGCTCAAGATGGAGAAGGGTGACTCAATTCCAAAGTACTTGACCAAGTTCAACCAATGTTGGGATGAGCTTGGAAGTGTCAGGGTTAATGTTTCTTAAGAAATTTTGGTGAGCCTAACACTTCTAGGACTTCCCAAGAGCTAGCACAGCTACCAAGAATCAGTTAATGGGAGGAAGAAGTGCCAAAGTGGGAGTGATTGTGGTCTGACTTGGTACAGGAAAATATTTGGTAGAACACTAGAGACGGATCCTCATCAAAGTATGATGATGAGGAGAATTGTGCCTTGGCTGGGAAGGCGAAGAAAAGATAGAGGAATTCATCCCATTCCAAATCAAATTCCAGTCAAGGTGGCAAGAAGAAGGAAATGTCAAAAATCAAGTTTTTTCATTGTCACCTGCTAGGACACTATGCCACAAAGTGCCCGCACAAGAAGGTTGGTAAGAATCCCTCAAGAGGAGCTGCAGGCGAAGCTCTTTCTTTGCAATTCAAACTGGATTTTACCCTCATCACTTGCATTGTGTCATCGGTGATTGGTAGTGTGTGGTACCTGGACAGTGGAGCTTCATTCCATATGACCACTAACAAAGAGATCTTCAATAACTTGGAGGAGAAGGATCTCCAAATGCATATTGAAATGGTTGATGATGGGAGGTATAGCGCAACCGACATTGGTACTATTACCTTTCAGAGAGAGTTTGGTTCTCCCCTCACATTGATGGATGTCATGTATGTTCCTAGTTTGAAGAAGAACTTGGTTTATGTTTACACGTTGGAGGATGTGTGGACCATTCTCGACTACATCCATGGCCAAGAACATGTATTATGTAATATTTGTTGATGATTTTTCTCGCAAGTTGGATTTTGTTCATGCAGAAGAAAGATCAGACATTCGCTAAGTTTCTTGAATTTAAAGCACTCGTCGAGAAAGATACTGGCAGGAAAGTTAAAGCTCTCAAAAGCGATAATGGTGGAGAGTATGTGTCGAATGAATTCAAGAAACTATGTGCTGCGGAAGGCATTCAATGGGAGTTAATAACACCTCATAACCCATAGTAGAATAGGGTGCCTGAAAGAAAGGACATAAGTATTGTGGGAGTGGCACGGGAGATGTTGCGTGATCAGGGTCTACCATTACACTTGTGGGTTGAAGCATGCAACACAACTATTTATTTGCATAACATAAGCCCTTATCGAATCCTCGGAATGAGTACACTAGAAGAGGATTTTTCAGGGAAGAAACTAATTGTGGCACACTTCAAGTTCTTTGGTTCATCAGTCTACTTCCATGCTACCAAAGATGCATGGCTAGAGCCAACAATCGGGTTGGGCATATTTATGGATTACACCGATACACCTCACAACTATCGAGTGTACCTACCAACCAACAAGATGAAAATGGTTCATAGAGATGTGAAGTTTGATGAAGAGAAGGCCGTAAGATGTTCCCTTGAGAGGGAGATTCAGCTACATGCAGTTGAGGAGCTTTTAGCTCCAAAGGAGGAACCTCAAGATGATGTGGAGTAGCCACATGCAAAGGAGCAGGGAGTGGAAACACCCACTCATGCAAAGAATTCCAGAGATGGGAGAAAGTGCACCAGAGAGGCTAATAGGTTATTTCATGATGCTAGAGAGAATGTGGGAACACCCACATCATAGCGCAAGAAGAGGTCACTAGAGAGGTACACTAGCTACATGGCTCTGATGAGAGAGACTATAGAGATTGAACCATCCTCATTTGAGGAAGCAATGCAACAACCAGTGTGGGTTGATGCTCTAGTTGAGGAGTATGACTACATTATCATAAACAGTGTTTGTGAGGTGGTCCCAAGACCAACAGACAAGTCAGTGGTGAGTTCCAGATGGATTTACAAGGTAAAGCAAGCAGCAAATGGGAGTGTGGAGAAACACAAGGCTAGATTTGTGGCCAGAGGGTTCTCTTAGGTGGAAGGAATTGATTACGATGAGACTTTTGGTCATGTAGCAAGGTACTCATCAATAAAATCTATTCTAGCACTATCAATGCAAATGGTATGGAAGATACATCATATGGATGTAAAGACAACATTCCTCAACAACATGATTAAGGAAGAGGTGTATATTGAGAAATCTAATGGATTTGAGACCTCCAACATAGAGTTGCATGTGTGCAGACTCAAGTGAGTGTTGTATGGGCTGAAACAAGCACCACGTGCTTAGTACACCAAGGTTGTTAGTCATTTCACTGGATTGGGCTTCACCAAAAGTGAAGCATATTCAAACCTTTACCATATTGTGGCTGAAGGTAAATTGTTGATTATTGTTTTATATGTCAACGATTTTATTCTGACAGGTGATGAGAAGTTGATCAACTCTTACAAAGAGGATTTTGAAAGAGAGTTTGAAATGAAGGACTTGGGGCTCATGCATTACTTTTTTGGCATGGAAGGATGGCAAGGACATGAGGAATTGTTTGTCTCTCAGGGAAAGTATGCTAATGAGATACTAAATAAGTTCCACATGGAGAGCGGTAAACCCATGGAGACTCCTTTGGTTGATAACTAGAGGAAGGAGGATGCTACTTTAAGAGAAGTAGTGGAGGCTACTATTTATAGACATATTGTGGGTTCACTTATGTATTTGGTGAACACATGACCAGACATGTGTTATGCAATTAACCAGCTTCGTCATGTTATGGTTAAGCCAACCAAACTATATTGTAAGGCAACCAAACATGTGTTGAGATACCTTAGAGGCACCACTCAGTTTGGTCTTTGGTACAGACAAACAGAGGGAGTGAAGCTTCAAGGATTCACAGATGCAGATTGGGCAGGGAGTCCATTCGACAGGAAGAGCACATCAGGTGGAACCTTTAGTATCAGGTTAGCAATAGTTTCTTGGTACAACAGGATGCAGAGATCAACTGTACTCAGTTCAGTAGAAGCAAAGTACAAGGTTGCTAGTCAAGCAACTTGTGAGGCTATCTGGATGAGGAAGATTCTTCTTGGTTTGTTTGGACAGTAGATGGATCCAACAATGATTTATTTTAACAATCAAAGTTGTATCAAACTCTCTGAGAATCTAGTGTTTCATGATCGGTCCAAGCATATTGGCATCCAGTATCACCATCTTCGAGATTGTGTACAAAGGAGAATCATGTTGCTGGAGCACATTCCTACAGAGGAGCAGGATGCAGATATTTTGACAAAGGAATTATCAAGATGAAAATTTGAGTTTCATAGAGGCAGGATCAGGGTAGCATATAATCCCTTTCTTGTTGAGAGGGATTGTTAAAAATAGCAACAAGAAAATCCTAATTTAATTTTTCCTTGAATTAAATTGGGAATTAAATTGTAACTATATTCTCATAGCAACTTGTAACAATTAACTAAGTTAAGCTGACTTATTTGGCTTAGTAAATTCGAGTTGGATGTCTATCTAGAGTCATGTGAAGTGATCCTTAAATTTTAGGGGGACAGGTTGAGTTCTTATTGAGTTGTAATTATTTAACTTATTTTAACTGAGTTAAATTAGTTCTAACTGTTGAAGGAGCTAGTGAGTGGTCAAGTGAATTAAATTGGATTTAATTCACATGCAATGATCAATCAAATAACTGATAATTCACTCAAAAATAACTCATGCATGTCAGCTCAGAGGAAGATCCAGTTCAGATTAGAGTTTAGGGACAATGTACTATCAGTTGTATAATTTTTTGAGTTATACAAATGGTGCATGCAATCAGTGGAAGGCCTATGATGGATTGTGTGGTTATGGTGAGGGATTTTCCCAATTAAATATTTGATAATTCCCTTAGGAATTTTGCAAGAAAGTAGGGACTTGGCAGGCATCAGATTTGGCTAAGGGTTGGCTTAAGCTGGTTTGTGAAGCAGTGAGATAGTTTATACTTGTGCAAAGATTGTTCGGGTTGAACAAGCATTTTATTTTCTTCTCAAATCTTCTGGTTAATGCGATATAGATAGTCAGGGTTTTAAGCAGTTGATTTCCCTAGAAAAATATTGTGTTATGTGTGATTGAAATTCTTCCTTTTCTACTTCGTGATTTCATCGATCAATTTTTGTTTTCACTGATGGGTAGAGTATATTTATGTCTTTTGTTTTAGCATTTCACATAAGTAATTTGAATCTAAAATAAAAATATATAGAGCACATCACAAGAAGATGAAATTATCTCTTATTAGTGTTGGCCATATGAAAAGGCTTGTAAATTCTAGTAAGAATTTTGTGTTGTTGATGATTAAAGCTAAAGATATTGTTGAATCTAAAGCTTTCATAGGATGTGATTCTAATATCAAGCATGAATTGGTTGAAGTGGTTAACACTTATGATGATATGTTTCATGAACATAAAGGGTTAGCTCCAAAAAGAGGAATCCAATATGAGATTCAATTGTAGTAGGATGCACCACTTCCAAATATTGACATGTATAGAATGTCAGTTTTGGAGAATGCAGAAATTATGAAGAAAATTCAAGAGCTACTTGAAAAAGGAGTCATTGGGCCTAGTACATCTCCTTGTGAGTCTCCTATTGTTTTGGTTCCAAAGAATGATGGTACATGGTGCGTGTGTGTGGATTTTAGAGCTTTCAATAAGTTCACGGTAAAGAATCACTACCATCTTCCTCGCATTGATGATTTGCTAGACTAGTTAAAGGAAGCTGTTTATTTTATTAAGTTAGATTTGAGATGAAGTTATCATCAGATAAGGATTATTTAATATGTTATTTGGAAAAATACTTTCAAGACAAAACAAGGTTTGTTTGAATGGTTAGTTATGTCATTTGGGATTTTTAATGCACACGCCACATTCATGAGAGTTATGCATGATGTATTGTGACTATTCCTGGACGATTTTGTCATAATCTACTTATATGATATTCTGATTTTTAGAGAGGCTCGTGAAGAGCATGTCAAGCATGTGAAGCAAGTTTTAGATGTCTTAAAAAAAGAAAAGTTGTATTTCAAGATGTCTAAATGTGAATTTTTAGGTCATATTGTAGGAGGGGATGAATTGAAGATTGATCCCTCCAAAGTTGATGTTATTTTGAATTGGCCTAAACACAACATTGTAACCAAAGTTAGGAGTTTTTGGGAGCAATCCAATATTGGAGAAAATTTATAGCTAACTTCCCATTCATTGCAGCACCATTACATGCTTTGACAATTGTGGAGCAAGTCTTTCAGTGGGGAGGAAAGAAAGGAAGAAATCCTTTGACACTTTGAAAGAGAAAATCAGTACAACACGAGTTCTATCACTTCCATATCTTAAGGAGCCATTTGAAATTCAAACCAATGCAAGCGAATATACTAAGGGGGTAGTTTTGATGCAGTATGGTAAGCCAATATGTTATCATTTTGAAACCTTTACCAATGTAGTAATTAACTATCCAATTTACGATAAAGAGTTGTAATATGCTTTGGTAGAAAGCGTGAAGAAATGGAAATGCTATTTGATGGGTAAAGAAATGATTATTCATACCGACCATCAACCTTTGCAATATTTACAATCGCAAACCAAGCCACAACAAGTTAAACATTTTAGATGGATGGGATTCCTACAACAATTTCATTTGGTAATAAGGTATAAGAAAGGTATATACATCAAAGTTGCAGATCTGTTATTAAGGCATATTGATAATGCATTTGTTATTCTTAAGCATAACTCAATCATGCATGAAAGTTATATTGAACAATATTCAACTCAAGATGAAGATTTTAAAGATTTTTATGCAACGTTGAGTCTAGGCAATCATGTTGAAGAGTTGGATTATCATGTTCATCACAAGTTTCTATATCATCTTGGTAAGATATGTGTTCCACGGGATTGAAAGATTCAATGTCATAAGGGAAGCCCACACTTCTCTTATTGTTGGTCACTTTGGTGTAAGAAAAACAATTTCTCAATTACAGAGGTATTATTATTGGCCTCACATGACGAAAATTGTATCAAGATATGTAAAAGGATGCTCTATGTGTACTACTAGCAAGCTAAGCAATAGGAAATTGGGTTTGTACACTCCACTTTGTATCCCTTCTCGTCCCTCGGAAAATATTTCTATGGATTTTCTTGGGGAGCTACCAATGTCGAGGAAAGGTCATGATTATTTATATGTTGTAGTGGATCATTTCAACAAAATGTGGGTGTTGATGTCATGCAAGAAACAAGTTATAGCTAAACAGACCGCAAAGATATGTTTCCAAAATGTATGGGTTCATTTCGGGTTACCTACATCGATTATTTCTAATCGAGATAAGCAATTTATCAGGAAGTTTTGGTTAATATTATGGGAACTCATGGACACAAAGTTGAAGAAGAGCACGACATTTCATCCACAAACCAAGGGCTAGATAGTAGTGAATAGAACAGTGGTGCATCTCCTTTGAGGATATTGTGGTAAGAATCCTAAACTTTTGGATGAGCATTTGCATTACATCTAATATGCCTGCAATCGTGCCTAACATTCATCTACACAAGTATCTCCATTTGAAACTTGTATGGGATATTTTCCAAAGTCTCCTTTGGATTTTATATTTGGTAAAGATATTGTAGTAGATGGACATAGTGATGTGGACAAAGCCAAGTATTTCATTGAACAAATTCAGCTAGTGCATCAAAGGATACAAGAACAACTAGAGAAAATCCAAGCCAACTATAAAATAATACATGATAAGCATCAGGTTGATCATGATTTCCAAGTGGGAGATCAAGTTTAGTTGTACGTCAGCAAGGAAATATTATAAGTTGAAGGTGAAAATATGAATCCAATCATTTATTGTCGTTTCAAAGTCTCGGAGAAGATTGGTAACAATGCTTTCCGATAAGGTTTACCGCCTTACATGCAAATTTATTTTGTTTTGAATGTGGAAAACTTGAGATTGTATGAGCCTCATATGATTGTTGATCAAGAAGAGAATGTTCAGATTCCATCTATAGAATATTTTGATCTTGAATATTTAAATGAGTTGTAAGACTACTCAATTCTTGATAGGAGGATAAGGACTTCACACAGAGGCAATGTGGAGTATCTTCGAATGGTCTCAAAGGCACCAATATAAGCAAAACAAGGTGGATAGATATAGATAAAGTGAGGGAGTTGTACCCTCACTTACTTACTGAGTAAAAATATACTTTTGGTGGTCCAAAAGTTTCCAATGGGGAGGAATGATCCAACGGGTAAAAAATATGCTAAAAAATGAAAGTGTTCAAAATCTCTTGAAACTGATACCAAATCATGGATCTCATCATTTTGATTCCAAAGATGCTTTAATTGCCTCAATTAGACACCATATGAGGAAGTTATCATGTTTTGAAGTTTTTGGTAAACAATTAAAAAAGTCAACTTGTAGGGTTGACTGTGTAGTGTATGGATGCCATGTGGAAATCCGTACGATGACATCATGTTGATTTTATCAGTTGTCTGGGTTGTATGGATCACAGGTGGATTAGTGATGTAAGGGAACGTGGCACATAGTGATTGGATATATGGTTCATGTAGTGGACCAATCATAGGTCATCACATGGCCCAACCAGAGGATGCCACATGGCCCTATGAGAGGCTGCCATGTGCCCCTAGTTTTGGTGCCATTTTTTTTTCAATAGATCGACAAGCCTCTGGCAAAATCGAATTATCGACCGCCAACATACCAAAGGACCGCTTAACCACTAAGCCATGGGTGGTTCTTGTTATATAAGGGTGGCACATTTATATTTAAAATGGTGTGGTTATGCATATGGGGGAGGGGTGTCGTTATGAGGCCATCTGTGAGAGATGTGGAGGGGTGGGACATGTGGCACCTTGCTCATGCCCCAGGCCCAAGTTTCATTGATTTCCATGAAACCAAGAGTAGGGCCAGGGAGGCACGTGGCCTATGGCCCATGCCCCTCGGTCATATGTATGGGCATGTGACTAGCAGGGAGCAGAGAAACAGGCGAAGGGGCTACAATCCATAACAAAAAAATATGTTATTAAAAACACAATGCCAAACACACCGAACATAATGGATTGAACTCAAGTCCTCCAGGTTTCAAATTGACTGCCTTACTAATGTGCCACATAATCAGATTCTTGCTAGTTTTGCAGAGCGAATAGGTTTTGTAGAGCGTTTTGCAGGAAGTTTGAAGAAGGAGGCACATCTTAGCTATTTTCAGCTTTTTTGAGCCCAAGAAGAGCCTACATAGGGCTCTTTGGCATTCTGGATGCAATGAAAGTGTTATTTTTGTAATTTGTGACTTGTATGTATTTGCATTTGAAAATTTCAACATATAATAAAAAGGACCACCATTGGAAGACTTGAAGACGTAGCCCAAGAGGGGTGAACTCCGTCACCAATTTGATGTGTTTTGATGTTGCTTATTGTCCGCTTTAACTGTTTAAAATTTGAAAATTTTACTTTAGTTTGTGTGCTTTTGTAATCATGATCCATTGCCTAAAAGACATAAACTAACTTGCAAAACAATTCATGAAACCTTCATTTTTTAATTCCAAATCGTCAACTAAACTCAACAATATTCAACCATGTACAACCATGGGAAATTGTATTCATCCTTCCTCTACCATAACCAACCATGGTTAGCATGAGCAAAATTGTTTCCCATGATCAACCATGGTTGTCTATAGCCTTTCCTGGGAAACTATAGGCATCCATACTCAACCATGGTCAAACATGGTCAAAAGTGGACCTACATAATGTGCATTGTCAAACATGGTCAATCATAGAGAAACTAGCCAAACATGTTCAATCGTGGTTAATATAAGAAACCATGGTTAACTATGGCCCATCAAGGTCAACATGGACAACCTTAGTCAACCATTGTCAACCACCATCAACCATGGTGAACCATGGAAAACCATAGTTAATTTTTGACAACATGACCTACCTTGGTCAAGTTTCCAATGATGGCCAAACCATGGACAATTACTTGTCCATGGTCAATCAAGCCCAATTGGTCTAACATGGTCAAGTTATAAGCCATATTCATCCATGGTCAACCGTGATTTAACCTTGAAAAAATGTTACAACATGGTCAACAATGCACAAACATGGTCGAACCTTGGCTAAAGATGCTCTACATTGTCAAACATGGCCAACCATAACGTCCCATAGGGAGTTGAAGTCAAGCATAGTGAAGTAGAAAACTATGGTTAAATGGTTAATCAAGGACAACTATGGTCAACCTTACTCAACCATGCTCGACCATGGGCTAAGATGAGAAACCATGGGCAACCATTGTCAACTGTGCTCAACCATAGTTAATCATGGTGACTAGTG
>APFE030473181.1:431-70010 GCA_000404065.3 Pinus taeda | reverse complement strand
CTTGGAAGAAGAAGTATACATTGAACAACCAGATGGGTTCATTCTTGGAAATGATCCAAATCTTGTGTGCAGATTGAAAAATGCTCTCTATGGACTCAAACAAGCTCCAAGGGCTTGGTACTATCATTTGGACAAATATCTTCATCAACAAGGTTTTTCAAAAGGATCAGCAGATAGCAATATTTATATAAAAGCTGAAAATGATAAATTGCTAATACTTGTTGTGTATGTAGATGACATTATTTTTGGCAGCAATGAAGAAGATATGAGTCAAAGCTTTGCCTTGGTCATGCTGAAAGAATTTGAAATGTCCTTGCTAGGAGAACTGACATATTTCCTTGGTTTGCAAATCCAACAAAAGGAAGGAGGAATCTTCTTATCTCAAACCAAGTATCTCAAGCAGATTTTGAAGAAATATGGCTTGGAAGATGCAAAAACAGTATGTACTCCCATGGTTATAGGATGCAGTCTCAGTGAAAATGATGAATCAGCAGCTGTGCATCAACCAACCTATAGGTCTATGATTGGAAGTTTACTTTATTTGACAGGTACCCGACCAGACATCATGCATGCAGTGGGAATAGTTGGGAGATTTCAGGCAAATCCAAAGGAAACTCATCTTCAAGCAGTGAAGAGGATTTCAAATATCTTCAAGGGACTCAAAACTATGGCTTATGGTATCCTAGAGATACAGATCTCACACTTCATGCTTATACAGATGCAGATTGGGCCGGAAGCGTGGATGACAGGAAGAACACAAGTGGTGGAGCATTCTTTATGGGTTCCAGATTAGTATCCTGGTTCAGCAAGAAACAGAGTTCGATTGCCTTATCTATAGCTGAAGTGGAATATGTGGCAGCTGCATCTTGCTGCACTCAACTCCTTTGGATGATGCAGACCTTGCAGGATTTTAAAATCACTTGTACACCTCCTATCCCCATCTTATGTGATAATACAAGTGCAATCAACATTGCAAAAAATCTTGTCATGCATTCAAAGACCAAGCACATACTGATCAAGTATCACTTTCTTCGGGAACAAGTGTTGGAACAAAAGGTCAAATTGGAGTATGTTCCTTCTAAGGAACAAGTTGCTGATATTTTCACCAAACCACTTCCCAGGGAAACTTTTGAATATCTCAGACAGAAGCTGGGAGTTGTTGATGTATCATTTTGCTGTTAAATCTTATCAGTTTCTGAGAAAAATGGGTGTACGCGTGTTGGATAAGGAGTATCCGCGTACATACGCTGGTTTGTGCAAAGAAAGTCGCGTATATGGAGGCTTGATGGATATCAGAAGGAGCAGGCTCTGGTTGAAGATATTTTGATGTGGGTCTGTCAGAGACCATCCGGCACAGGTTAAGGGGGAGCAGATAATCTTCTAATAATGCATTGTTGGCATTATCTTAGAAGCTTTTGGTTCTGGTTCATAGCTGTTGTTGATTTCAGGTGGAACAAAGACAGAGGGAGAACAGAAGGAAATCTTGGTTGTTGATCTGAATGATGATTGTCAGTTGTTGTTGCTATCAGTTGTTGATGACTTTCATAAGTCATGTTTTTAAATATTCGTCTCTATGTCATGTATCTCTTTCTTATATGATGTCAAGGTCATGTAACGGCCTATATTGGTTTCCCCACTATGCCTGGGATGAAGATGTAATGTATTTGGTCATCATATGTAAATTTCTGATGTATTCCACTCGGTTGGATGGATGATCCCCACCTGGTTGGGTGATGGATGTATGTATTAAGTCTTTTGGTGATAGGAAGGTCTTGTATTGTTGCATAAGTCTTGGTTCTTCTTAAAGAACATCTTTTTGCAGATCTTGCCTACAGACAGGGGGAGCATGGTCAGCACAGCAGGACAGAGATTTCAGCATGTACTCAGGGGGAGCACAACCCTTTGCCCTTGATGACAAAGGGGGAGAATGACCTTGAGGATCTTGGTGTTGCCATCAAGTCCAAAGGGGGAGATTGTTGGCATTATGGCACGGGATTGGAGCTATGGCACAGGTGTTGTCCTTGATGGCAACTCTCTTTGGTAACAGATCTCAGTTCAGGCACCCAGAAAGAAGAAAAAGACATATACGCAGGTTCATCTAGAAAAATGCACGTATACACACGGGTTATACATTACAAAAGCGCGCATATGTTGGGGATAATATTTTTGGTTCATGGTAGTTAGTCCTTGGAATTTGAACCTATGTTTTGGACCAAGGTGTCTCGGCAGATGTCTTAATCCCTAGTTTTGGGTTCATGGTATTGAAAGATTATGGTTTTGGACCATGGTATTGAGGAAGGCCTAAGACTATAAAAGAGGAAGGAGATCATGTGGCAAATGATTTATCTGAATTATTATTGAATATCTGATAAAGCGCTAGAGCTGGTATATTGGTAATGATGCAGATCTGGATCTAAATGAAGAAGGAACATTAGCACAAAAGGAGGATAAGTTCTATTCATGGGTCATAATCCTTAAGCTTGAATGATAGTATCTTTGTATGATTTTGATCTGCTAGATATGACGCTTGCTTGATCTATCTGATAATCTGGGTTAATTAATGATTGAATAGTTGAAAGAGTGAATTATCCTTCATAAGATCTGTATGCAGGATCAGTAAGGCGAAGACGCGTATATACGCAGTTTCAGTGAAGTAAAGGAGCGTATACGCAGGTTGTTCCATACGCAGAAGCGTATGCACGCTAGTTTCAGGCTGTTGAAATAGCGTATATAATCTAAGTTGTGATCTAGCTGCTTCTGACTATTGCTGTTGTGTTCTGGGTTCTGTTTTCTGGTGTATGGTTTCTGGTACTATGTTTTGGGTACAGCTGTAAGAAGAATATCTACTTGATTCAGATCTAATTTGTGAAAAGGAGATTGGTTGATTCTTGATGATTGTTTGTTGTTCATGGATCCAGTCTGAAAATTGATGAAACGTGGTCCCTGGAAGAAAGAGAAGGTTGTATCCTTTTGTAGGTCAGCACCTACGTACTAGTATCTTGGCTAGTACAAGAGCTAAAGGGGGTTGTAGCTCCCTTCCAGGAGAAGCTGGAAAACGAGAGAGAGTTGTAGCTCTCTGCAGGTTGCAGCCTGCGTACTGGAAAAGGACTGCACCAATACATTGTAAACAGAAGTTTCTAATTAAAGAAAGATAGAGATGAATTGCAGCAGGTGGTTTTCACCCACATTGGGTTTCCACCTTATATCTGGTGTTCTTATGTGTGATTGTCTTTCTGCTCTGTTTTACTGTCTCTGGTTACTGGTTATTTGATGTTGCATCTCAGATTAAAAATCATCATCTGAAAGTTTAAGTAAATTAAAAGTTTGCTCTGTATACGCGGTTTTACTTCCGAATAGTTGCGTATATACGCGTGTTGAATTAACTGAAGTAGCGTATACAATTTGGTTTTTGAAAAGAATTATTTGATTTAATAATACTGATTCACCCCCCTCTCAGTATTATTTCCAACAATTGGTATCAGAGCTAGGTTCTTCTGAAGAAGCTTGATCGCTTGAAGGAAGATCTTTCATCATGAGCAACTACGAGAGGGAAGCATCAATCAGGCCATCGGCTTTTGATGGGACAAACTTCGTATATTGGAAGGTAAGAGTCACTGTCTATCTTCAATCTCTGGGTACTGAAGTATGGGATATCATCGATACAGGGTATACTTTTCCAGCATCAACTCCCACATATCCGGCTGAGAAGAAGAAATATGAAATGAATGCAAAGGCGGTCAATACTCTATTGGGATGTCTATCACAATCTGAATTTTTCATAGTCATGCAGTATAAATATGCTAAGGAAATATGGGACAAGATTGTTCTGAGCTATGAAGGAGATGAACAGGTAAAAAGGGCAAAACTCCAAACTCTCAGAATGTATAATGATGAAAGTGTGGCTAACTATTTTCTTCGTGTAGATGAGATTGTAAATTGTATGAAAAATTTGAGTGAAGAAGTAAAAGAGGTTGTTGTAGTTGAAAAAGTTCTAAGATCGTTGTCCCCTAGGTTTGAGTCTAAAGTTTTTGCTATAGAAGAAAAATAAAAGCTTGAAGACCTTAAAATGTCACAGCTGCATGGAATTCTAACTGCTTATGAAATGAGGAAAGGTGGACCATTTGATAGGAGGAAGCTGCCTTCAAGGCTTCTGGCAAAGGAAACTACTATGAGTCTGGACACATATTAGAAGAAGAAGAAGAATCAAATTTTGTCGAAAATCTTCAGCGGGGCACTGGATGTTTCCGAGGTAAGTTACCATTCAAATGTTTTTCTTGTGGAAGAGTAGGTCACTATGCTGCCAAATGTCCTCATAAAGATAAGATTGACAAAGGGAAGGAACCTGTTAGATGGAAGAAGAAACAGAATGCAAACAAGAAAAGCTACTACACTCATGAAGATAGTGATGGACTATCAAATAGCGATGAAGATGAACGAGGCAACCATTATAAGCTTTTAATGGCATTTGAAGATGATGATTACATGGATTCTATAGATGTGGATGGTTTTTATGATGAAATTACTAGACTCAAAAGATGTTTAGATGAAAGTAATGTGATCATTGACTCTCTACAATCTCAACTTGATGAGAAATAAAATCTCTTGAGAAGTTAGAATGTGAAATTGTTGGCCTTAGAAAAGAAATTGAGAAAACAAAGGCCCTTAATCTTAAATTTGTTAAAGGATCTGAAACTCTGGATGAGATTATCAGTGTGCAGCGTTCCCCTCTAATCAAGACAGGTCTGGGTTATAATGGAGAAGCATCTCAAGCTTCCACCTCTAAAAGTTATCTTGATGCAGCAAGAAGGAGTGAGCAAAGGCCTAATAGAAATCATCAGGTAAATCAGGGATAGTCTTCTTCAAGAACGAACAAATACTATCAAGAAAATCGGGGGCATGTTACCTTAAGGACAAACAGAAGCCACAATCAGCCACAGGTAAAATCTTCCCAATTTTCTTCAAGAATGGATGGCAGTAGAAACTATAATCGGTTGGATGATAGTCACAGGAATTTCTTCAATGGCCAATGTTTCTCTTGCCATAACTTTGGTCACAAAGCAGCTCAATGTGTTGCCTATAAGACAATCATGACTAGAGAAGCACAAAAACAAAGAAGTATGCCGGTAATCACAAAGAGGACCTATAACAACTTTTCCGCCCTTGAAAGTGAAATTGAATGCTCTATTTGTAATAATTTTGGTCATGAATATTATGAATGAAGGAGCAGGTTTTGGAAGACAACTCATAAGGAACATGCCCTAAGTGCCAAAACATGGAGAATGAAGGAATCACAACCGGAAAGATGTGGGATAGCTTTATATGCGGAAGGACAAGAAAATCAATGGTACATCGACAGCGGATTTTCGAAGCATATGACAGGTGATAAAGAAAAATTTGAATCATATACTGCTTTAGAAAAGGGAAAGAAAATTTCTTTTGGAAATGATACTCCGATAGCCATAAAAGGAAAAGGCATTGCTCAGTTGAAAGAGGATGTCAAAGCTGGAAATGTTTTGTATGTTGATGGTTTGAGGTATAATCTATTAAGTGTTAGTCAAATGTGCGATAATGGAATGGAGGTAACATTTCGATCAGATGGGTGTAGTGTTTTTGATCTTGATACAGGAAGAACAGTACTCAAAGGCAGAAGAACTCCAAATAATCTATACATATTTGAAGAAGGAGAACAACAATGTTATTTGAGCAAGAATGATGAACATTGGTTATGGCACCGGAGGTTGGGGCATCTAAGCTTTTCACAATTAAGGAAAGCATGCAAGTTCCAGGCAGTTCGTGGTCTTCCAAACATCAAAATTCTAAACAACACCATATGCAAATCATGTCAGTTTGGGAAGCAAACCAAAACTAACTTTCCTGGAAAACAAGGATCAGCCAGCAGGCCTCTTGAGCTAGTTCATACAGATGTATGTGGTCCATTTAGGACAAGGTCACCTCAAGGAGAAGAATACCTCATATTATTCATTGATGACTTCTCCAGGATGGTTTGGTTAGGACTTATGAAGCACAAGCATGAAGCATTCGAAAAATTCAAATCATTCAAAGCCTTGGTTGAAAATGAATCAGATTACAAAATAAAGTGTCTCGGGTCCGACAGAGGTGGAGAGTTTACCTCAAATGAATTTTTCGATTTCTGTGAAGAACATGGAATAAGAAGGGAATTCTCTACAGCTAGGACTCCTCAGCAAAATGGAGTGGTGGAAAGGATGAACAAAACAATCCAACAAATGGCCCGTGCTATGCTTGATGAGTCTGGAACTCCCGCAACTTTCTAGGGTGAAGCTACATATGCTGCGGTTGTTATTCTCAACAAAACAAATGTCCGAGTGAACATCACTCAAACTCCACATGAGCTCTGGTATGATAAAACTCCTTCAGTAAAGCGTTTCAAAATTTTTGGGAGCAAATGCTATATTAAGAATACGGATGAACATCTTGGCAAACTTGAACCTATAGCGGATGAAGGCATTCTCCTTGGATATTCTCCCTATAGAAAAGCATATAAGTGCTATAATAAAAGACTTGGAAGAATTGTTGACAGCATTGACGTAGTGGTTGATGAAAAAGGATACATCCCCAGGCAAGTAAATCATGAAGATATCGAAGAAGATGAAGACTACTCTCCAAATCAGATAGATGATGAAGAATAACCTCAAGAGGCACCAGAGGAACAGATAAGGATAGAAGAGAACACTCCATCTAGGTATGTTCAGAAGAATCATCCTGAATCTTAGATTTTGGGATAGAAGGAAGCAGGTATTCAAACTAGAAGAACAATTGCAGAAGCCTCAAGCTACTTGGCATTGCTCTCCTCCACTGAGCCACAAAATGTAAAAGAGGCATGCAAAGATGAACGCTGGGTCAAGGCAATGGATGAAGAACTTGAGCAGATTGAAAAGAACAACACTTGGGAGTTGGTTCCTAGACCAAAAGATAAGAATGTCATAGGGACAAAATGGATCTTCAAGAACAAGTTGAATGAGAATGGGGAAGTTATTAGAAACAAGGCCAAACTTGTCTGTAAAGGGTATGCTCAACAAGAAGGGATAGATTTTGAAGAAACTTTTGCTCCGGTTGCTAGACTTGAGGCCATCTGAATGTTCCTTGCTCTCTCAAGCTTTCAAAAGTTCAAAGTATTTCAAATGGACGTGAAATCAGCCTTTCTGAATGGGGACTTAGAAGAAGAAGTGTACATTGAGCAACCAGATGGTTTCATCCTTGGGAATGATCTAAATCTTGTTTGCAGACTAAAAAAGGCTCTCTATGGTCTTAAACAGGCTCCAAGGGCTTGGTACTATTGTTTGGACAAATATCTTCATCAACAAGGATTCTCAAAAGGATCAGCAGATAGCAATCTTTATATAAAAATTGAAAATGACAAATTGCTAATACTTGTTGTGTATGTAAATGATATTATCTTTGGCAGCAATGAAGAAGCTATGAGTCAAAGCTTTGCCTTGGTGATGCAGAAAGAATTCGAAATGTCTTTGCTTGGAGAACTGACATACTTTCTTGGATTGCAAATCCAACAAAATGAAGGCGGTATCTTCTTGTCTCAAACCAAGTACCTCAAGCAGATTCTGAAGAAGTATGGCATGGAAGATTCAAAACCAGTATGTACCCCTATGGTTATAGGATGCAGTCTCAGTGCAAATGATGAATCAGCAGCAGTGCATCAACCAACCTATAGATCTATGATTGGAAGTCTACTTTATTTGAAAGGTACCCAACCAGACATCATGCATGTAGTAGGAATAGTTGGAAGATTTCAGGCAAATCCAAAGGAAACTCATCTTCAGGCAGTGAAGAGAATTTTCAAATATCTTCAAGGGACTCAAAATTATGGCTTATGGTATCTTAGAGAAACAGATATCACACTTCATGCTTATACAGATGCAGATTGGGCTGGAAGCGTGGATGACAGGAAGAGCACAAGTGGTGGTGCATTCTTTATGGGCTCAAGATTAGTATCTTGGTTGAGCAAGAAACAGAGTTCGATTGCTTTATCTACAGCTGAAGCGGAATATGTGGCTGTTGCATCTTGCTGCACTCAACTTCTTTGGATGATGCAGACCTTGTAGGATTTTCAAATCACTTGTACACCACCTATCTCCATCATATGTGATAATAAAAGTGCAATTAGCATTTCAAAGAACCCAGTCATGCATTCAAAGACTAAACACATATCGATCAAGTATCACTTTCTCAGGGAACAAGTGCTTGAACATAAGGTCAAGTTGGAGTATGTTCCTTCTAAGGAACAAGTTGCTGATATACTCACCAAACCATTGCCCAGGGAGACCTTTGAATACCTCAGGCAAAAGCTAGTGGTAGTTGATGCATCATCTTGTTGTTGAATCTCATCTGTTTCAGAGATTGTTGGTTGTAAGCGAGTTTCATATGGGTTATGGATTGATCGAAGATCGAATGGCACAAGTTCGGAGGGAGCATATATAATGCATTGTTGGCATTATGGTAGATCAGAAGGAGAACATGGATGCTGATCTGAATATGGTTGCAATATGTTTTTATCTCTTTAACGGTCATTTATGGTGTATGGTGGATTATGGCTCTTCTTGAAGAAATTTTTCTTTTGCAGATCTGGTCTATAGTCAGGGGGAGCATGATCAGCAGAGCAAAGACTTAAGCATGTTCTTAGGGGGAGCATAACCCTTTGCCCTTGATGCCAAAGGGGGAGAATGATGTTGAGGATCTTACAGTTGCCATCAAGTCCAAAGAGGGAGATTGTTGGCATTATGATTCTGGTTTGGCGCTATGGCACAGGTGTTGTACTTGATGGCAACTCACTCAAGTGGCAGATCTCTGTTCAGGCTCTCAAATGATAGAAAATGAGATACCCGCAGTGAGCCTAAGAAAATGTGCGGACCCGTAGGTACCCCGACCAAAAAGTGCGGACATACTCGCAGGTTCTCCATTCAGAAGGTGCGGACCCTAGTTCACTCTCTCCAATGCAGAGAAGCGCGCACACGTGGGAATCTTTATGAATGGTCCATGGTATTTAGCTCGACGTGTTTGATCCTATGGTTTTGGTCCGTGGTTTTGCATCTAAAAGTATTGATCCAAGGTATTGGGTTCCTAGTATTGAATACCTATGGTTTTGGACCATGGTTTGAGTAAAGGCTTGCCTATAAAAAGGAAGGAGATCATTTGGCCAGACATCTTTTTGAATATGTTAAGATCTAAAATTTTGGGTGATCAGTTTGATAATGCTAGATCTAAATCAAGGAGAATTCTGAAAACTGTAAGGCGGATCTATTGATAAGTCATGATCTCATTGGCGCATGATCAGATCTGTGGATCTGACAGTCTGTGGCACATTGGAGAACTGATAAATTGGCTCTATTTGGAGGGCCATAGGCGATCCACAGTGTAGGTGCGGAGGTACGCAGCCCAGCAGAAGGCACATGTGCAGAGGTACGCTGCACAGCAGAAGGCGCAGGTGCGCAGGTACGCAGCCCAGCAGACAACGCAGGTGCGGAGGTACGCAAACTAACAGAAGGCGTAGGTGCGGAGGTACACTACGCAGTAGAAGGCGCAGGTGCGGAGGTACGCAGCCCAGCAGAAGGCGCAGGTGCGGAGGTACGCAGCCCAGCAGAAGGCACAGGTGCGGAGGTATGCAGTGAAGCAGAAGGCATAGGTGCGGAGGTACGCAAAGGAACAGAAGGACCAGGTGCAGAGGTACGCTGTCAGGCAGACAGTGCAGGTGTGGATTTGCACAGAGGTACATAGTACAACAAAAGGAGTAGGTGCAGAGGTACACAGAACAACAGAAGGATCAGTTGCGGATCTGGGCAGGTTAGACACAGAAGAGATGCATATATTCACAGGTTTCTATTGGTGAAGTTGTAGACTTTTCTTGAAATATTTGTTGGCTGCCTTTTATCTATTGTTGAAGAGTTCTGGGTTTAGATTACTGGTATTGTTGTTCTGAATACTGCATTCTAAAAATTTATTGGTTGATTCCTTGGTTGATTATAAAAGGGGATTGGGTGATTCATATGTACTTGTTGATTATTTGATGTTCATGGATCCAGTCTGAAAATTCATGAAACGTGGTCCTTGGAAGAAAAGAAGTATCTTGGCTAGTACAAGAGCTAAGGGTGTTGTAGCTCCCTTCCAGGAGAGACTGGAAAACGAGAGAGGGTTGTAGCTCTCTGCATGTTGCAGCCTGCGTACTGGCAAAGGACTGCACCAGTAGAAAATCATTGTAAAAGAAATTTCTAATTGAAATAAGATAGAGACATCTTGCAGCGGGTGGTTTTCACCCACATTGGGTTTCCACCTTATATTTGGTGTTCCTTGGTGTGATTATCTGTTTTTCTTGTTCTTGCTCATTATTATATGGTACTGAGAAACAAACTAATGATCAATATTTGAAGAATAAATTAAAGTATAAATCTGGAAGATATATTGAAAAGGATTTGATAATACTGATTCACCCCCCCTCTTAGTATTATTTCCAACAATTAGATTAATTTAGCTGTTTGTTAAATTAATGAGAGTTCAGTTAGTTAATGCTTGCATGCATGTAACTACTGTATTTCAGATAACTGAGTATTCACTTATGGATAACTCATGCATGTTAGTTCAGACAGAGACCCAGTTGAGATCAGATGGAGGGACAATGTATTATCAGTTGCAAGAATATTCCATTGTGAATATTCCTTTCATGCAGAAGGAATATTATTCCCTAGAGATTGCGCAGTTACTTCTTCGGGTTAGTGAGTGTGATGAGGCCAATTCAGACATGTGGCTTCACTAGACCCCAAGTAAAAATGCACAATGAAATAGGAGGCTTGGAGGGCTTGTGGAAGATATATTCTATGTCTATTCAGTCTATGAGCTGGATTGTTTGATTGTAGAGAGAGTAGGATAACTTTTGAGTTGATTATTTTTGTAACTTGAACAAGATTTCCACTTGTACGATAATACAAAGTTGGGGTTTTAGGCAGTTGCTTTCCCCAGTGTTATATCTTCTGTGTTATGGTTGATTACTTCTCATTCTCAGTTATATATGCTCTTGGTTGATGATGCTCATATCTGTTTAAGCTTCCGCAAAGTTTATGGTAGAAGTAGATCTAGTATTATGCTTTAGGATATTTCATATATCAGTTGATCTATAGGTGAAAATTCTACATGGTATTAGAGAAAAGGTGATCAAGGAAGAATAGTATACAAGAAGGAGAAGTTCGAAGTTTGGTTTCTAAATATTGAAATTGAGTTCTTATCACATCTCTATTTCACCTATGGCATTCAGTGGTTTAAGACTCGAATATGTCCTTGATGGCAATTCGAATTATATAGCTTGGAAGGATCGCATGGAGGTAGTATTAGAAGATAATGGTCTAAAGGACTTCATTGATCAAGAATTTTGTAAGTCGACTGATGCTACTCAATTGTCGGAATGGAAAAAGTGTGTGGCTAGAGCAAGGAGAATCCTCCTGGAGGGACTTCGAGATCACATTGTCTTGAGCCTCCATGGGAAGGAGACTCCATTTTCAATATGGAAAACATTGAAAGATCTTTATCAGAATAGAAGCAATCAGAGGAAGTTGGCGCTGAAAGACAAGCTTTGAAAGATCAAGTGCAAAAAGGGCGACAAGATCTCTATGTTCTTGAACAAGCTCACCACCTACAGGGATGAGCTTGGAAGCGTAGGGATCACGACCGCTGATGACGACATGGTGAGTCTAGCACTCCTCGGTCTTCCTAAGAGCTGGCATAGCTACTAGGACTCGGTTATTGGAAGAGAGAAACTGTCGGATTGGGAACGACTTTGGTTAGACCTAATGCAGGAGGAGATAAGGTGAAGCATCAGGGATGGATCTTCATCAAAACAAGATGATGAAGAAAATATAGCTTTAGCGAGTAAAGCTAAGAAAGGGAAAGGGAAGGCGTCCCAATCCAAATCTTCTCATGGTGGGAAGAAGTTTGACAAGTCGAAAGTGCGATGCTTTCACTATCATGAAGTGGGCCATTATGCAACGAATTGTCCACAAAAGAAATCCAAGAAGGGTTCCTCCAAGGGATCCAATGGTGAGGCACTGGCCTCACAGTTTGAGTTGGATTTCTCTCTTATCACATGCATGGTTTCATCCATGGTGGGATGTGTTTGGTACCTAGACAGTGGAGCTTCTTTCCGCATGTCGGGGGACAAGAATCTTTTCAGTACATTCGAGGAGAAGTATTTTTAGATGGGGATCGAGATGGGTGCTAATGGAAAGTACTGTGTCTCAGGTGAAGGTGCAGTTGTGTTTCAGAGGGAGCATGGTGCTCCTCTCACCCTATCCGATGTTAAGTATGTACCTAGTCTGAAAAATAATCTCGTGTCTGGTGCTATGCTAGAAGATAAAGGCTATGATGTAGTCTTTAGTAAAGGAAAAGTTTTCCTGAGGCATATCGGCACCGGACAGACCAAGTGAATTGGGATTCAAGTAAAGAATCTCTACAGGCTGGAGGTAGAAGACTATGCTGCACTGAGTTCCAAAGCAAAGGTGGTGCAAAGCCAAGATGTTGGCGAGCTATGGCATAGAAGATTGGGCCACTTGCATCACAGGGCCTTGAAGATCATGTAGCAAATTTCTAAGGCTTATCCAAGGGAAAACTGGAGCAAACAAATACATGCAAAGGATGCACCCTGGGTAAGTATGCAAAATCTTCCTTTCAGGATCGGGATAGTAGAGATGGAGCAATCCTAGAGTGAGTTCACTCAGATGTATATGGACCATTCTCTACAACCTCCACTGCTAAATAAAGGTACTATGTTATTTTTATTGATGATTTTTATCATAGATGTTGGATCTACTTTATGCAAAAGAAGGATCAGACCTTCTTGAGGTTTTGTGAGTTTAAAGCCTTGGCAGAGAAAGAATCTGGAAAGAAAGTAAAAGCCTTGCATAGCAACAATGGTGGAGAGTATGTTTCCCAGCAGTTTAAAGACTTCTGTGCTGCAGAAGGAATTAAACGAGAACTGATGTCACACCATAACCCACAACTTAATGGGGTGGCCGAAAGAAAGAACAGATCTATTGTGGGAGCAACTCGAGTGATGTTGCATGACCAAAGCCTACCACTTCATTTGTGGGCTGAGGCATGCAATACAATAATGTACCTTCATAACCTAAGTCCTCATCATATCTTGGGGATGAAGATACCTATGGAGGCTTTTTTCAGGAAGCGACCAGATGTGAGTCACTTCCGCATCATTAGATCATTATTTTACTGTCATGTGATCAAAGATGCTCAGAAGAAGCTAGACCCAATAGCTGAGTCGGGGATACTTGTGGGGTACATAGATACACCCCACAACTATCGTGTGTTTCTGCCTACTAGTCAGAGGGCCGGAGTGCGCAGGGATCTAAAGTTCGACAAGTAGAGAGCCACGCGAGTGTTACTTGAGAGGGAGCTCAAGTTGCATGGAGATGAGGAACTTTTAGTTCCAAAGGAGGAGGAGCCTCCTGATGATGTGGATCAGCCGCATCCAGAGGATCTAGTAGTGGAGACCATCACTCCTGGAGAGTCTTCTAGAGACGGGTGGAAACGCTCACGGGAAGCTGACATATTGATGCTAGATGCGAGAGAGAATGTGGGGAAGCCATCCTCTCAGCGTAGACAGAGGAGAACTCCCAAGAGATACACTGGATACATGGCCCTGGTTGGAGAGTGTGTAGCTACTGAACCTTCTTCTTTTCAGGAGGCAATGCAGCAAACAATGTAGGTTGATGCAATGTTAGAAGAGTACGATTCTGTCATACAGAACATTGCGTTGGATGTTGTCCCTAGATCTTGGGAAAAGTCAGTGGTTAGTTCTCGATGGCTTTACAAGGTAAAGCAAGTAGCTGATGGCAGTGTTGAGAAACACAAGGCAAGGTTTGTTGCCTGAGGTTTCTCATAGTTTGAGGGGATCGACTACGATGAGACCTTTGCTCCCGTAGCAAGGTACTCATCTATCAGATCGATGCTATCTCTATCAGCTCAGATGGGTTGGAAGATCCATCAGATGGATGTGAAGACGACGTTATCATTGGGAAGATTGAGGAAGAGGTATACATTGAGTAACCCGAAGGATTTGAGACCTTTGATCACGAGTCGCATGTTTGCCAACTCAAGTGAGCACTGTATGGGCTGAAGCAAGCATCTTGTGCTTGGTATACTAGGATCGACAGCTATTTCATCGGATTGGGCTTCACCAAGAGTGAAGAAGATGTGAACCTTTACCACATCATGGTAGAAGGTAAGCCATTGATTATTGTACTTTATGTCGATGATCTGACTTTGACAGGTGATGATCAATTGATCAAATCTTGCAAGGAGGACCTTGCAAGATATTTTGAGATGAAGGACATGGGCCTCATGCACTACTTTCTAGGCATGGAAGTGTGGCAGAAAGATGGGGAAGTATTTGTGTCTCAAGGCAAGTATTCCAATGAGATACGTAGGCGCTTTCACATGGAGAAGTGCAAACCCATGCAGACTCCTCTAGGTGGTAACTGGAGGAAGGAGGATGCTACTTCAGGTGAGGTAGTAGCTGCTACTGTTTATCAGTAGCTTGTGGGTTCACTTATGTATCTAGTGAACACTCGATCGGATTTGTGCTTTGCAGTGAACCAACTGAGTCAAGCTATGGTTTAGCCAACCAAGTTATTTTGGAAGGCAGTGAAGCATGTGCTAAGATGCCTCAGAGGCACTACATAGTACATATTGTGGTATAGACGGACAGAGGGAGTGAATATGCAAGGCTTCACGAATGCAGATCGGGCAGGTAGTCCATCAGACCAGAAGAGCACTTCTAGAGGAATCTTCAACCTTGGTTCAACTGCAGTTTCCTGGTACAACAGGAAACAGAGGTCAGTTGCACTTAGCTCAGCAGAGGCTAAATACATGGCTGCCAGTTAGGCAGCATGCGAGGCCATTTGGATGTGAAGATTCTAGTGGGATTATTTGGTCAGATGATGGAACCTACAGTGATATATTGTGATAATCAAAGTTGCATAAAACTCTCTGAGAATCCAGTGTTTCATGACAGGTCCAAGCATATAGATATCTATTACCATCATCTACGGGATTGTGTGGTCAAGAGAATCATGATGTTGTTGTATGTTTCGACCAAGGAACAGGATGCAAACATTTTGACTAAGGCATTGTCAAAATGCTGGTTCGAGTTCCATAGAGACAGGATCGAGGTTACTAATAATCCATTTCTTGTTGAGAGGGAGTGTTGAAAAGTGCAACAAGAAATGCTAAAAATAGCACTGCTATAAATATCCCTGCTATAAATAGAAGTTCAACCATTGTGGACCTTAGCAACAATGGGTGAAAAGTGAAAGTGCTGAAAATAGCTTTTCTAAAAATAGCATTTCGAGATCCCTTCTTATTTTAGTCAGTACTCGGAGTAAACATAGGAAGTAAAATTCGAATTTGATATTAACAATTGTTTGTAAATTGATTAATTAATTCATCTTGAGTTAATTAGTTAAGGAATTATGAACATGAAGTCTATGTGAGGAAATGCAATAGTTTCTCCTTTGATTGAGGGATTTATCCATCAGTTAAAGAGATAAGAGTGAATTATAATCAATTTACTTAGTTAACTAATTCAAGTCCAGTTAGATTAATTTAACAGTTTGTTAAATTAGTGAGAGTTTAGTTAGTTAATATGTGCATGCATGTAACTACTGTATTTCAGATAACTAAGTATTCACTCATGGATAACTTATGCATGTCAGTTCAGACAGAGATCTAGTTGAGAATAGATGGAGGGACAATGTACTATTAGTTGCAAGAATATTCCATTATGAATATTCCTTGCATGTAGAAGGAATATTATTCCTTAGAGATTGCACAATTACTTCTTCAGGTTAGTGAGTGTGATGAGGCAAATTCACACATGTGGCTTCACTGGACCCCAAGTAAAACTACGCAAGGAAATAGGAGGCTTGGAGGGTTTGAGGAAGATATATTCTATGTCTATTCAGTGTGTGAGTTGGATTGTTTGATTGCAAAGAGAGCAGGATAATATTTGAGCTAATTCTTTTTGTAACCTGAACAAGATTTCCACTTATATGATAATACAAAGTTGGGGTTTTAGGCAGTTTCTTCCCCAATGTTATGTCTTCTATGTTATGGTTGATTACTTCTCATTCTCAGTTATATCTGTTCTTGGTTGATGATTCTCATATCTATTTAAGCTTCCGCAAAGTTTATGGTAGAAGTAGATCTAGTATTATGCTTTAGGATATTGCATATAGCAGTTGATCTACAAGTGAAAATTCTACACATATTTTCTCTAGCACATGTCTCTTTCACTTTCTTTAGCATTTTCAAGTGTCGTTTTCACTTTTTCTCACTGTGGCAAGTGTCGCTTTTAACTATGTTCACTCTTGTATGTTTCACACCTTCGCACATCACTAGAGGTAGATCTGTCACACTCTTCTACATTATATTTTCCTCTATATCATTATAATATGAGCTAGACACACTCCCTCAGCTTAGTGGACTTTTTGGTCACAACCGACACTTATATCGCAACTTGTGTTCTAAGTGTTGCAATGCTACATTTCAACTATCGCACTTAGAAATAAGTGTTGTTATGTTGTCGTTTAAAGGTGTGATTTTTTTTCATGAGTCTTGTTAATTCCCCTCAATTTTATCGATGGAATTAATGTGTGTGATCTATGTTTGAGTCTCAATTAGATGCTTTTCCTTCTTTTACTATACGGGTCCCACACTTAGCCATTAAGAAGATCTTCTTGGTCCTCTTGCCCATATGAAAGAATCAATCCTTCACATGGTCATGAGACTTCCTATTCATGACCCTCATTAGTGAAATATCTCGCTCCTAGACTTGTACATTGATTTCCTCAAGGTTAGCTCCTAACATTGCACATTGAGAACTCATAAAACGTGGTCACTTATTGTTTCTTGTACTAACTCAATGCACTGAAATTTGATCAATTATTCCTTGCATAGCACGTGGATAACTTCTAGCTAATAGTAAGGACCCCCTCCATCTCCTTGCAAAAGAAAACTTGGTAATAAAAAATTTCTCCTCCCTCTAAAGTGCAATAAGTATCTTCCTGGAAAAGTGGCTTAACCTCCTGTTGATTACCTCAACCAACTGTGCAATATTCTCTTCCATTGAGCCTCCCTTAACACATCGGGAATTTCTAGTGGGTAGTCAGTCAATTTTTAAGCCAATGTATCCCTTTATTGCGCAAGCATAAGATGTACCTCTCAAGCACTATGCATTGTACAGTTGCAGTGCCTAATCTTTCTCCTTTGCTAACTAGAATCCCTCACTTTGCAGTCATCTTGTCCTACTTGACCTCTTCTACACATTGCACCATTCTAGTGCACAATGCAGCCTTCCCTCATTGAATGTGGAGATTACCTTCACGTTCATTGTCTCCCTCTCCCTTGATCCCCATGCAATGTGTAGTTTTAGTCAGCAAGCTCATGGTCTCTTGCACTTGTCCACTATGCTAGACCTTGAAGAACCCCTCCTTGTAGTGAATTGCACATTTCTAGTGAACAACTCAATTTCACAATATCCAACAAGCCTTTCCTCCTCAACCTTCACATAGGCCCATCACAATCAGCCTCTTCCCTATTAAGAATAGGGGTAGAATAGATTATTTCTAGACCAATCTTGCCTTTTCATGAATAAAATGCATTGGTAGGTGTACCAGTTCAACAAAGCAAGGAGATGCTCAAGGAATATGTCAAGGATAAGAAGTAGAGAAGCACATGCAGAGGAGGAGCACAAAGAAGAACCATCATGAAGACATGAATAGATCTTGGACCATGACAAAGTGATCGAATTTCATGATAACTGAGAAGGTTCCAACACTCATTCAATAACCTTTGGAGGGTGAAGTGAATCACACATCAAATCTGTCATGCAAGACATAGCAACAAGGAGAGGCACTTGGCATGGATACAACACAATGAAGTCTTATGTCATAGTGGCCAACTCATGACCTTTCAAAGTGTCGTCACATAGTCATATGTTGTCCATGTATTCTCCCACATGATTTGGAATGTAATGATTTATTTTCAAGAAAATTGAAAAATGTAAATGGGTGGAAGTCCAAGAGTCACATGTGGAATATGAAAAGTCACATGTGGACCAAATAGTCAATAGAAGTTCAAAGATCACCTAGGATTCCAAGAGTCATGAGGGTAGCTCAAAAGTCATAGGGGATATGAAAGGTCATTTCTCTTGTTATAAAAGAAACCTCATAACTCAATCAAGGGGTTTTGAAAACTTATACTTTGGAGAGCTAGCCTTGGCTTCTCTAGCTTGGCATAGGAGAGAATATCATTTCTTGGAGAAGCACGAAGTGACTTAATGTTCCACTGTTGGAGCTATCTTTCACTTAATAATCATAAGCTCATTGAGCCAACACATTTTCATACATGTATCATGAATATTACAAGACTATTGTTTAGATGTTTGTGGTATATGTTATGTCTATATGTACTACTAAATAAATCAAACTACTTCATTGACTTTGGTGCTTATCTTGTTGGATGCGTGTTGTATTTGCTTTTATGATCGTTGTGCCTATGTGAAATATTTCACTATATAACTAATGAATATTTCCTTGCTCTCATATGCCTCTCTTAGTACAATAATATTACTTTTTGTTGGCATTATGGCTAATGTGTTGTCCTTGATGGAAACCTACTTGATAAATATGTCAACCTTATCGTAACATGATGATTATCCAGGCTGGTACAAATGTGACAGAGGTGATGGACAAAGGAATGTCAAGTTAAATGATGGATTAATGATTAATGATAAGGGTCGTGTACACACGTGAGTATTTTGAAGGAAAGTCGCATATATAATTCGCACCATGGAAACTTGAATACCAGGGATCTCTACCATGGTATTGGCCCATAATAATGAGTGCGAAAATGATTATTTGATCCTTTCAAATAATACTAACAGAATTGTTAAGGGATTGGCCTAAGGTATTACCTAAGGCTAATGCTATATAAGGAGATGGAGATCAAGGTATTAGGGGTGTAAGTAATGTGTTATACACGTCTAATCTGAAACAGATGTGCACCAAGGAGCAATGAGAAGTCTCACATCTGGAAAATATGAAGTATGGTGAAATATGTGCGTGTTTGATTTACTTATTGAAAATGTCTAACAATGATAGATCGGTGGTTGTAATGATGCTATAATTTGAATAAAGTATTCTTAAAGTATGTAATTCTGATAGTAAGGGTTACAGAGAGTAAAATTTTGTTTGCAGTGAATTTTTTCATATCTATACACAGGTTTATCTCAGGTTAGTTGTGTACATACATGGATCGGGTTACATAGAGTAAAATCTTGTTTGTAGTGAAAGTTTTCATATCTATACACAGGTTTATCTCAGGTTAGTTGCGTACATACACGGATCTTCTTCTCGGTAGTTGTGTATATATTCTGTAAAGTATTATTAGTATGTGCAGATTTGTACACGGGTGTTTTGAATGGTAAACATGTACATACAATACGCTTTATGAATGTTGTATACATATGCCAAGGTTTTGCAATATGGCTATTCGATGGTATTTGATCAGTTTTGCTCTGATTTATCTTGTCTATCTATGATGTCTCTATTATGATTATCTGTATCTAACAATGTTGATTGGTTTAAAAGGTTAATGGTATATTTATTGATAATGATGATATAGTATGGTGGTCTATGTTTGGTTCAATAATCTATGCTTCGTTCAAGTAATATGTGACTGATGGAGTGATCTAAGTATGGTTCAGTGTTTAGTATTCTAAGATCTATACCCAAGTTTTGTGTAGAGGAAATGCGTACATATGTAGGTGTTCTTCAAAACAACATTATATACATTCTGATGTATGTTCGACTAGGGTTTGCAATGACAGTAATTGGTTTATGTGATGAACAAAGTATGGTTTAGTATATTTATGAATGGTTGTGTAATTGTATGATCTTGTTATGATTGTTTTGGTTTTGTTGCAATAATTGGTTGAGATTTAGTAATTGTGTTGTTGATGTTTCAGTTGGTTCAATGATTGGATGAGTTGGTTCAGATACATGGTTTGGGCTTAATTATGGAAGTAGGTCCAGTCTAGAAATATGATGAAAGGTGGCCTATAGGTTTGATTTTTTTGAGTTAGGTGGATCCAGTATGAAATATTATGAAACATGGTCCACAAGAGGTGTTGAGGCTTGGAGCCTTCAGTGAGGGAGTTGAATCTTCCTCCCAGTAGTAGCACGTGAATTTGTGTAGGGGGTAGGTGCTCCCTTCTGGTAGGAAACGATAATTGAGATCAAGTGGTTGGAGGTCCCTTCTAGTGGGTGTTGGAGAATGAGATAAGGTTGTAGCCTTCTACAGGCGGGTGCTTTCATACTGGTAATATTTTTGCGCTCATACAAGATTGTAAGAATTTTTCCTTTATAATAAAATATGAAGACAAAGACAATGGTAGTGGGGATTTTCTCCCAAATTAGGTTTCCACCTAAAATCCTAGTGTTCATGTGTGTTGATATGTTTCTTGTGTGTTGATGATATATATACTTCTTACTGCTCATGGTTACTGTTTAATTAATGAATAATGAAGTAATGATGCACTGGTCAAAGATGAACAGATGATGAAATATATGAAAAGTTAGTTAACTGGGTATCCATTATTTTCCTTTACTAAAGACACGTACATATGCTAGTTGCATGAATAACAGTAGTGTATGGAAATCAGAATATGAAATGAAAAGTTTAAAGGGATTTTAAAATACTGATTCATCTCCCCCACACCCACATTACTTTTCCCAACAATTGGTATTAGAGCAGGTCACTTCAATTAAAGCTTAACTTGGAGTGGATAAGGGATGACGGGAAAGAAGAAAAAGAAGAAGGTAGCTCAAAGGAATAAGTCAAATTAGGAGAACAATGATAGTGATGCATCTGATGCTCTAAAAATATTTTCATTTATGGGTTAAGAACAATCTGCAGCAGAAGAACAAGGAAAGTAAGAAACAATGGATAATAAAGGTGTGTTTATGCTAAGTTATAATAACTATTGGGAATGGAAAGAAAATGTGAAGTCTAAATTAATAAACTTGGGATCTGATGTTCGGAATTTAGTATGTAATTGTTTCACTAAAATGCCTCCATCGAGTGAAGAATTACAAAAGAATAATGTAGCATTAAATGAAATCATTGGTAGCATACCTGATTTAGCATTAGGGGAGGTTATGAACTATGAAACTACAAAAGAAGTATGGGACAATCTGGAGGTCACTCATGATGAAAATTCAAAGGAAGAATGCTCATTAAGAGAACCATTACATAATCTTATTTCTAAATATGTATCAAAAGATGAGTATGATGATAAATCAGCCTTTGGTATGTCAGATGGAGATATTGATTCATAAGAAGATAGGTTAGAGGAAGTTCTTAATCTTAGAAGAAAACTTGACTTTTCCTTAAAATGGATCAACAATCTTAAGGATAAGTTGCAGGCATATGATGATAGTGGTCATGTTAAATTGGTAAGTGATGGAGTAGAATCTAAAAAATATTGTGAAGGACTTGAAGTTGAGATCATCTCTCAAAGAATAGATCTTGAAAAGTCAAACAAGTGAAATAAAGAGCTACTTCAAATATTTTAAGAACAAGAAAATGGGTTCAAGGAATAAATTATCAAATTAAAGGAGAAATTGGAAGAAGGAAGAAAGTTTGAAGAAGGAATGAGGAAGTAGTATCTGGAAAAGGAAGACAAATTACAAAGAATGGAAGTTGAGGTAAAAAATTTAAAAGGCAAATTAGAAGAAAAGAATAAACACTTAAGATCTCAAGATAGTACTAAGATTTTGGATAACATTGTTAGTAGTCAAAGGTCTCCTTCCATTAAATCTGGTCTTGGTTTTCATGAAACTATAAAAGGAGAATCTAGCCCATAGGCTTGTGCAAGGATCTTGAAGGATAAAAATATGAAATGTGAAATTCTTGTTAAAGAGATAAGAAGTCAACCTAATCAACATCCAAAAAATATGAAATCTCAAAAGAAATCATTTGCTCCTAATAATAGAAACACTAATCGATTCTCTCCTCTGATCAATAATGTTGAATTCTTTATATGTCATAATTATGGACATGTTGCAGCCAATTGTAGAAGTATATAATTTCGATCTCAAACAAATAGACACTTCAAAAGAAGGTCATTAGCTGCCAGATACTCAGGTTTCTTTAAGGGATATTGTTTTGCTTGAAACATATTTGTTCTCAAAGCTATTGATCGTAATAAAAGGCATATGAAACGGACATATAATAATTTATCAGCTCCATTTTCTGGTCATATAAAATATTGTGCTTGTAACAAGTTTGGGAATCTAGAAAAAGAATGTGGGAATAAGTCAATGGATCTCCACAGACGTCAGGACAAGAAATTAGATAATAATATTGTTTCCAAAATACCTAAAAAAGATGGATCCACCTGCACTACTCATAATAAACAAAAAGAATAAGAACAAACAAGGTGTGATATTTCTCTTTGCTCTTTTGAAGATGAAGAAGAAATGTACATAGATAGAAGATGATCTCATCACATGAATGGAGATAAGGACAAGTTTGAGTTTCTTAAGAAAAGCAAAGATGGTAATATTATTCTTGGAAATAGTGCCCAACAAAAGTTATGGGAAAAGGTAAAATCAAACTTGAGAAGTATGCAAAAGCAGTTGATGCATTATTAGTTAAAGGGGTAAAGTTGAATATTCTAATCATAGATCAAATAGATAACAAAGGATGCATAATTGTATTTACATCAACTAAGTGCAAAGTTATAGATGAAGAAGCTGGGAAGGTTATAGCAAGAGGATACAAGAATCTAGAGAAATTATATGTGTTAGTGGAGAAGAATTCAGACAAACTTAAGAGGTGTAGTTCCTCTTCTTCAAATTTAAAATAAAAGAAGATAGTTCCCATTGCAATATATTTTTTTCAAAAACCATACTTCTAACAATGACTTCAAAAGAGATGTGAGGTACATGACCTCATAAAGAATAGGTGATGATTATCAAATCCACATGGTTAGTAGTATATAATCCTAGGGAAAGTTATGCATGAGTATCTTGGTGATAGTTCTCTAGTTTGGTTTGATATTCATTTGGTGATTCTTATACTACTAACATTTCATTGATGAGATAACAATGAACAAGAACATGTATGCTATGTTCAGAGGGTGATGTTATTATGAAAATGTCAACATTTTACTTTATGTACGTGGATCACATGAAGGACAAGCACATATATGTGATTTTTGATCTAGACAGTCAAGTATGTTTCTCTGAGATGAAAAAAAATGGGACAGACTCAAGAGGATTTTCTTATATGCTTCAATCAGTTATTATTTGGATTTTTGATTATAGTTTGTTGATGATGCTCAGATGTTACTTAAAAATAATGATGGTTCATGAATTGTTGTAATATGTCATTGTTGCTTTGGTTCTTTGATGGATTTTTTGATTGATGAGTTGGATATGATCCGATTTGATAGTGAATAATTGGCATAGGTTCAGGGGGAGCATCTACTATGCTTCTAATAGTGCATTGTTGGCACTATGATTTCGTAAGCATTCCTTGTTTCATGATGATGTTCATGATAAGTACATATCATTGGAAACATATAGTTGTTTCTGCTGCTATTGTTAAAGATACATATTTTTTGTCATTCTACAGTGATGATGAAGTCATGGATGATACCTATATATTCCTTAAGTTGCACTTAGTGAAGTTAATCCTACGTGATACACTTGATGAAGAGGATGTACATGCTATGGTCATTATTGACATTGGATGATGATAAAGTTTATGATCCACTCACTGATTTTTGAAACTTATATTTTGTTGTCATTATGTCATCAATGATGCATGGGTTTCATGTGATTGATGCTACAGATCAAGTCCTATGTCTTAGGATTCTTAGTTTTCACATATGTTGTTGGTGCATGAAAATAACATGTATATGCTACTTATGGTAGTGTGTTTGATCCAAATTGGATCATTATATTGTTTGTCATCCATCTCTATGTATTTGAAGTGGAAAAAGTGGTGGAATCATCTCACGGGGTCTGAAACCTTCCAAGAGCGTTTCGAGGCATCAAACGACATTTTTTGGGGGTAAAACTTTGTCTCTTTAGTGAAACACCTTTTAATTATATGCTACACATAGATACCTTTTCAATGGCACAAATAGTAGGTGAATTTGAGTCCCTATGCAAACGTTATGCCACTCAGAAGTTGACCATCCTGTTTTTAGACCTATAGTTTAGGAGGATGTCACATTAGCCCCCATTATTTATGTAAAAGACTCTAGAAGAGTATATTTAGTAACTCTAGTTAAGAGTTTATGTAGTCAAACTTAACCACTAGTAGGCTATTGGGTTGTGTTATAATCGGGCCACTAGGAGGAGGAGGCATTCCATGATTTCAAGAGAATTTTGTTCCATAGCTGAGAAAAGATAGCCAGGAGAGGTAGGATGTAGATCAAAAAGAGAGGATTTGTGCACTATGGTAGCCCATGGGCCACAGGCATTACTTCTTTGTACCTGCAGCCATATTTCTAGTGAGAGAAAGAGAGCGAAGTGACCTCACCTTCCAGTTGGGTTGTTAGGTCCCTATACTACTCGTGTAACCCCTTATTGTTATTAGTACAACCCCCTTATTATATTGTTGTGCCCATGTAGTCCCCATATTGTTATTATTGTGCCCCATAGAAGCCCACTATTATTATTATTGTGCCCTTACATTATTATTGTTATGTCCGCTCTAATTATATTATGACCCCTTAAACTTCTATATATAGAAAGGAGGTCTTGCCATTTGTATCATCCAAGAATTGTTCATTTGTGGGATGTAAAGGAGGTTGCCTCCTCGAAGAGGCTTATTTCTAAGGCGTTGATCAATCTCTTCTATCTTTTTGTGAGCTGGTTTCATAACTTTTGGTATCAGAGCTTGCAAAAACTATAACTTCCTCAGATCATATCTCTGAAAACATAGCAAGACAAGCTCTGAAATTCAAACCCAAGGTTCAGCAAGATTTCGTCTCAAATGGGTTTTCTTTTCAGCTTTTGAAACGTCACAAAAAAAAAAAGTTATAGTGAAAATTCCACGATCACTTGTTTGGAATGCTGCATCAACCCCCATTATTTATGGAAAAGGGGCTAGCCCCCTTAAAGAGGCTTATATCTAAGGTGTTGATCTATATTTTCTCTCTTTCTGTGAGCTGGTTTCATAACATGGGTTTTCTCCCGAAAGGGTTTCCCAAAGAGCATATCTTGTGTCTTATGTGTGTGTGAGTTTATTTTTTTGTTCTCTACTTTTATGCATAATTTTCATGGGCATGCATGCACTAATTCCAGTAAGAATAATCAATTCTAGAATTCTAGTAAAATTGTAATAGTGTAAAAATACAATATTTTAATATATTAATATCAAATTTGTTGTGAAGAGTTGTCCAGTGGAATGTCCACGGAATTTTACAGATCATTTGGTATCATAACAAGTTTCTTTGGGTATTTTATGTAGATTGCAAGGATCTAGATCAGTGGAGCTGAAAAACGTAAAACCCTAATCATCAATGACGGATCTGTAAACCAACCTCATGATACTGTAGAGGTGAGGTTTTTGCGGCTTGAACAACAAGTCATAGATATAAACCACAATGTAAACCTCCTCATGGCGGCCCTAAGAAATAAGCTGGGGATATTTGGAGAAGATGGGGGTTCGAATGCAGAGGACAAATCAGAAGCGGGATCGGGGGATTGGGAAGACATGGAGGACCAGCCATAGAAAGAACCCGAAAAATATCAACCTATTTTGAGTGTCGTGAATCAATCCCTTTTAAGAATGGAAGAAAAAGTATATAGTAATTCATACCTTGACAACATTGGCGCTCTAAAGTTGAACCACTAATTATAGTAACTGTAATTTTATTTCAGCATCCATCAGATCAAGGAAGGGCAAAAGATCTCATTCGCGTGGCTAAAATTATAGGGCCATGCACTGACTTGGCGAGAGAGCCATACAGAAACACTGAGGTTGGAGGGAGAACCTCCAATGACTAAGTGTGAGGATACATGAGAAACTGATGTTGTTCAAGCCCAAATCTGTGGATGAGGCTTATGTACAAGCACAGTACTTGGAGAACACAGGCCTAAAAAGAGCGCAATCAAGTGGATCAAAGTAAAAGGAACAACAAGAATCTTCTAAGGAGGGGAAGAAGAAGAAAAAAGGGGGAAAATATAAAAAGATGGTAGCCACAACATACCAGTGCGAAGATCCTAGCAACCATTACAACATTGATGGTCATACAGAGGAGAAGTGTTGGAAGTCGTATCCAAAGCTAAACCCGAAGAACAAGAAGAAATATAATATGAAGAAGAATCTCATGGCCATTGATTCGAGAAACCAAGTTGAAATTAGCTCAGACGTGGATGAGAAAATCGTATGTACATCATTGCAGAAGGAGGTGAATCTGAGTAGCCTTCAACAACAGGAAGAGAAATAAATGACCAAACTCTTCCATATAATGATACATGTCAAGAAGACAAAGATTGATTCTCTATTTGACTCAGGATCGCACACGAATTTCATTGCAGGAGAGATGGTCAAGAAGTTGGGGCAAGAAGTTCGTGATCATCCAAACCCATATCCACTAGGATGGGTAAATATGAATGCAGAATTGAAGGTAACAAAACAATGCAAAATTATATTTTCTATCAGCACTAATTTTATTGATGAAGTAGATTTATATGTGGTTCCCCTTGATGTATGCGGAGTCATGTTTGGGAGTCTATAGATGTACATGTGTGATGCAATATTCATGAGGATAGATAACCAGTACCGGCTCATCAAGGATGGAAAATCATTCATCATCAGTGTGCACAAAGGCAAGTCAAACATTTCACTGGTAAGTGCCAACCAAGCTAAGAAATTGATTAGTTCCAACAAGAAGTATGTTTTATTATTTTTAAGAGAAAGACAGTCTGAAGAGGAGTCAATAAGAGGTAAGGCATCCCTAGAAGGGTGTACTACGAAACATAAAAACCAATTGAAGGAGTTTTTATAAGAATACAAGGATGTGTTCAGAACCTAAAGGGTTACCACCTAAGAGAGAACTGGAGCACAAGATCTAGCTATTGCTAGACTCATTGCCAAATATTGGGTTGTACATGCAGTCTGTTATAAAAGCAAGTGAGGTGAAGAAACAATTGCAACAACTACTAAAACAAGGTGTCATTCAACCGAGTACATCACCATGTGGGTCACCGACCATCATTGTGCCAAAGAAGGATGGGACTTTGCAGATGTGTATAGATTATAGGGCATTGAATAAAATCACGCTTAAGAATAGATACCCACTACCTAGGATAGACGGTCTGCTAGATTAGTTGCAATAAGAAAAGTATTTCAGCAAGCTAGAATTGAAGTCTGGATATTACCAAGTGTGAGTCAAAGACAAAGATACATGGAATATCGCCTTCAAAACTAGGCAAGGTTTGTATGAGTGATTAGTTATTCCATTTGGCCTATGTAATGCACCAGCTGCGTTTATGAGATTAATGAATGATATATTGCACCTTTTTATAGATTCATTTGTTATTGTCTATCTAGATGATATACTAGTATACAATGCTACGTGGGAAGAGCATATTTCACATTTGACGCAGGTGCTGGAAACATTGAAGAAGCACCAGATGCTAGCAAATCTCAAGAAGTGTGAGTTTGCGCAACAGTATTTGGTGTATCTAGGGTATGCGATCGGTGGAGGAGAGTTGAAGATAGATCCTTCCAAGATGGAGGCCATCATGAAATGGTCGGTGCCTACTAATATTTTTGAGGTCAGGAACTTCATTGGAGTATCACAATACCTATGGGAATTCATAGCCTCATTTTCAGTGGTAGCAACACTGCTCCACACCATAATAACAAGTGGCAAGAGTTTCCAGTGGGGAAAAGGTCATCAGAATGGTTTCGAGGAGCTAAAGAAGAAGATTAATCAAGCACCAGTTGTGGAATTACCAAACTTACAGTGGCCCTTTGAAGTGGAGATAGATTCGAGTGGGCATGTTATGGTAGTTGTCTTGATGAAAGGAGGAAGGCTCATTTGCTACCATTCTTAAGTATTTCGTGGGGCAGTTCTTAACTACCCTACCTATGATAAGGAGGTTTATGCCATGGTGCAAGATTTTAAGAAGTGGAAGCACTATCTTATGGGAAAGGAGACAATAATCCATACATATCACTAGTCATTATAATACTTGCAGGCCTAGTGTAAGCTATAGCAAACCAAGCATTACAAGTGGACAGGGTTTTTACAACAGTTTCATTTGGTGATCAAGTATAAGAAGGGTTGAAAAAACAAGTTGGCTGATATGCTTTCAATTCAACCCATATCAAAGATTACAGCTTTGGAGACTCTTATTCATATGGATTCATTCACCCATGATGCATACAAGGAGGCATATTAATAAGATGAGGACTTCAAGGATGTGTATCAATAGTTGCAGAGTTAGAGTCCTATCCACGATTGTGTAAACACCGTTGACTACCATCTCCAAGATGGGTTACTCTACAGGTTAGATAAGCTATGTGTTCCTAAAGATAGGTGTTTGCAACTGCTTAGAGAGGCTTACACCTCCAAGGTTGTAGGGAACTTTGGTGTAGGGAAGACAGTGGCTAGCTTGCAGAGGTCTTTGTATTGGTTGAAGATGCAAGAGAAGGTAGCTAGGTTCATTAGAGGATGCATGATTTTTTGTACCAGCAAGCCTAGCAATAGGAAACACAGTTTGTATCATCCCTTACATGTACCTACTAGTCCTTGGGAAAGCATTTCCATGGACTTTGTGAGAGGTTTAATGATAATCAAGAATGGACATGAATACCTGTTCATGGTAATTGACAGATTCATCAAGGTTTGTGTTTTGATGCCCAATAAAAAGACCATCAATGGACAAGAAGCAACAAACTTGTTCTTTGGACAGGTCTAGTTTCACTTTGGGATACCGAGGAGGATCATTTCAGATAGGGACACAAGATTTATCAGTGCATTCTGGACTACATTGTGGGAGAAGATGGACACAAAGTTGAAGAGATCTACAACATTCCATCCGCAGAAAGATGGGAAGATAGAAGTAGTCAACAGGACTTTGGTGCCACTTCTGAGGGGATACAACCAGAAGAATTTGAAGACCTGGGATGAAAATATGGTATATATACAACATTCTTATACATAGTAGTCCACACTTCTATAGGAAAGTCCAAATTTGAGACTTTTTTTGGATATTTTCCACCTTCACCTTTGGATATTACATATGGCCAGCAAGGAGGAGTCACTGAAGATATTACAAGAGATGATTTGAGGGTTGAAAAACTATAGAGAAGATTAGGAAAATTCATATACAGGTACAAGAAATACTGCAGAAGTCACAGAAGAAGTATAAGGCCAGGCATGATCAACACAGAATAGAGAAATCATTCAAGGTGGGAGACCCTTCACTATTCAGAATTGCACCTTGCGTCCTCGTCAAAACTTAGGCACACTAAAAAATCACTAATTCCCTTCCTTATACTGAACTCGCCCTCCAAAATGACTAAGTCTTCCTTGATTGCGCTCCTTCAACACAAATAAGTGTGCCCTCTATGAGCGCATTGGTGCACCTGAACACATGAAGCTCAATCCTTCATCCTTCCCTAAAGCATCTTGCACCCTCCTAATAATTTTAGCACATGAGTGTGCCTCGAAGGCACGAATCTCAGTCCTTTAGCTTTCAAGAGTGCACCCTACGCCCTTTATGAGGCCTCTTGAGCGCACCCCAAAGGCACAAAGCCTCAACATTTATCCTTTGGGAGTGTGCCCTGCACCCTCCCTCTCTCCCTTGAGAACATGAGTTCATGATGAAGCTCCGAAGCCTTCCCTCCTCCCTTCCTCCTTTCCAAGTTGGCCCTTGCACCGTGAAGCCCCTTTAACCATTTTGACCACACCAAAAAGCAATGAACAAGAAAATATGCATAAAATATGGTAGCGTAGGAGACTTTTAGACTGATAGTTTCTTGTCATGAGTGATTATAGAAACAAGTATTGCAGGGAACTCATGGAAAGGACACACAAGGAATATTAGGCAAAGAGGAAACAAAGGAAGCACGAAAAAAACCAAGAACACACTTGAAACTTGATGATCGAAGCGCCCTAAAAACCCGAAGATTGAAGACCCTTCGTAGGGTGAAAGTGCTACAATAGGGAGATGAACAAAGAGAAAATATAGTGGCAACCATGTCACCACTAAAGAAAGTCCATTTCATCAGTCACTGTCAGTTCCAGTCATCCAAGATAATGACGTGTCTAGCTTTATCATATGATGACGTGGAAGTCAGGGTGTCTTATTGCAAAAGACAAACTAGTAGAAGTCTAAGAGTCACATATAAAGTCAAGAGTCACAGAAGTCCAAAGGACATGTAATACCAAAATTCATACGTAATTCCAAAATTCATTTGGAACTCAAAAGGTTACAGAATTCCAAAGGTCACTAGAAGATAAAAAGTCAAGAGTCATGAGGGAGTCTTTTAATGTGAGAGGCGAACTGGACTCCCTCTAAAAAGTAATTGTATTGATGTCGGTCACACTATACCTTCCATCATCTACCATATTGGTGTGCATATAGAGGTCCTTCTCCTCTAATTCACTGAATATTTCTTTATTCCTTGTCATATGGAATGAGGATCCACTATCCAAATACCACACACTACCCATCAGTTATGTCACCATGCATCTAATGAGTGTGAAATCCAACTCGAATTGTGAAGTTATGGCTTCACCTACTCCTCCTCCTGAGAGCTTCTTGTCGACCTTCTTGTGTGGACGCTTCATGACATAGTGTCCCATCTCATGACAATGAAAACATTTAATATTCGAGATGTATTTCTTCTGAATTCAAGCTTTTGTGATCCATATTGAATGTTAAGAAAATATTTTCAGTAGTAATCACCTAAGAAAAATAGTTTCGGACCCTTTTCAAACCATCTAGTGTGATTCATCATCAAGACCAGATGAAGAGGTAGATCATGGTACCAATTTAATTATAGAGAAATGTAGAGATCCTTATTCAAGTTAAAGATTATAAGAAACTTCTAGTTTTCAAAAAAATAATATTTTAATAAGTAACATTAACTATTAAGACCAAATTATAATAAATTAAAGCTAATAATAAGTTAGGGTTCAATATATAATTGAATAATTAGATTAAAAAGAATTAAAAATTCAAATTCAAATTCAAACAAGAAACAAGGAGCAAAGTCCTAACAATCATTAATGGAGTCAAGATCCTAGAAACAATAAAATCAAAACTCAAGATAATCAACACAAGAAAAGCCTAAAAATGCAAGGTCAAACATGAAGTAAGGAGCCAAGGCCCTACAAATAAATAGGGGAGACAAGAAAAAATAAATTACAGAAATCCAAGTCAGTCTTGCCGCCATGACTAGAATCCCCTTTGGATTGGGATATCTTCCCATTGCTTTTATTTTCCTTTCCATCCAAGGCACAATTCTTCTCATCATCATGCTTGGATGAGGTTCCATCTTTGGTGTGATGCCTCATCTCTTCTTGCACGAAGTTGGACCACAATCATTCCCAATATGGTAGCTTCTCCCTCCCATTTCCCAAATCCTGGTAGTTGTGCCAACTCTTGCGAAGGCCTAGAAGTGCTAGGCTTACCAGATCATCTTCAACAATTGTAATACCAACACACCCAAGTTCATCCCGACATTGGGTGAACTTGCTCAGGTACTCTGGTATTGTGTCGCCCTTCACCATCTTGATATTCTAAAGCTTGTCCTTTAGTGCCAACTTCCTATGGTCACTGCTATTCTGAAACAGGTCTATCAAGCCTTGCCATATTGCATATGGGGTATCCTTCCCATGGATATTCGAGACAATATGATCTTGAACTCCTTATAGTATAATTGTCCTCAACTTTGGCACGACACATTTCTTCCACTCTGCCAAATCTTAAGCATTAGTTTTTGGAGGCATAGGAATATCATTGTCTATGAATTCCTTTAGACCGTTATTTTCCAACCTTGCTTCCATCCTATCCTTCCAAGCAATATAATTTGAGCTATCCTCATGGGCATATCCGAGTCTCAATCCATAGAATGATATCTTATTGGCTCTGAAGAATGATACTGCAAATTCGATTCACCTACAAAGACAAACTCAAATTCTTCTCTTCTATTGTGATTCCTGCTCTGATACCATGTATAAATTCCTTGTAGATTCAAACTACTTATGTAATATGCTAAAACAAGAGACTTGAATCTACTCTACTCATCAACAAAAACAATTAATCGATCAAGAAATCACAACATAAACAAGAGACAAGATTCAATCACATATGACCAGATATTTATCTAAGGGGAAAGTGTCTTTCTCAAAAACCTTTCCTATCTGTATATTGCATTATATCAGAAAATAGATAAGAAATATGATGCTTGTTCAATCTCGAACAATCTATGCACAAGTATAATCTATCTCACTACCTCACAACCTGACTATGGCCAATACTTAGCCAATTTCGTTGCCTACCAAGCTCCTTTTTCCGTGTGTTGTTTCTGAAGGAATTAGCCCCCTACTAATTCGAGAAATCTCCATCCTGAATTGTGCAATCCCCATAGGTCCTTCTCTGAATGCATGCACCACCTATACAACTTGGAAAATTATGCAACTAATAGTACATTTCCCTTGAACTCCAATGCCAACTAGGTAACTCGAATTTCATACATGCATGAGTTAATTATGCTTGATTTATTAATTAATTGGTTGAATACAAGAAGTTGCAACCCATTACTATACCTTCTACTAGTTCCTCCGACATTGGAACTAGTTTAACTGAAATTAGCTCAGTTTAACTGAATTAAACTTTTACAACTCAAATTAAACTCAACCTAGGCTCCTAAAATTTACGAATCACTCTACATGACTCAATTTATAACCTTAACTCAAATTAACTGAACCAGCTAAGTGAAATTAACTTAGTTAACTAATTCTTGTTGTCTTGTGATGTGGAATTACAATTTTCTCCTAATTTAATTCAAGGGAAAAATAAATCAAGATTTTCTTGTTGCCATTTTTAACGCTCCCTCTCAACAAAAAAGGATTATCTACTACCCCAATACTACCTCTATGGAACTCAAATTTTCATCTTGACAATTCATTTATAAAAATATTTGCATATTGTTCCTCTGTAGGAATGTACTCCAACAACATGATTATCCTCTGCATATAATCTTGTGGATGGTGATACTGGATGTCAATATGCTTGGATGACACCTTCATCCTATGGCCCCATGGTCATGAAAAATTGGATCTATTTTTTCAACATCTCAACAATCAATCAAGATCCATAAAATTTACCATGGAGACTGAAGCTAACAGTAGCTTTCCCTTCTTTGATGTTCTTGTCTTGAAGAAATATGATGGTTCTTTCTCTCGCCAAGTTTTTCGTAAGAAAACTCATATTGAACAATATTTACATGCAAATTCCCATCACTATCTAGCCTAGAAGCTAGGTGTTCTCAACACATTAGCCACTCGAGACTTAAGGGTTTTTGATGAAAACCATCTCGTGAAAAAGAGAACTTATCTCCTTAATGTTTTTTAGAATAATAACTATAAATGATATAAGGGTATCAAAGCCTTTTTAAAATCTAGCAGAGGTCTTAGGACTAAAAAAGAGCCTTTGGAAGTGACCTTTAATGTCTAGCTTCCCTTTATCCAAGGGACTACGGACAAGATTTCTCGGATTCTTAAGAGGCACAAGGTTTCTTCCACCTTTAGACCCTTGAAAACTATTTTTGGCTCCTTAAGATTTTTCAAGGACCCTGTGGAGCCTAAAAACATGAAAGGTGTTTATCTGATACCATGTTCCTGTAGGACCCCCTGCATTGGAGAAACTAGTCGTTCCACAAATTAGAGGATTCAAGAGCATGCAATTGACCTAATACATTGTAGGACTCACTCCTATGATTTAGCTAAATATGTTGATAAGACGAAGCACCACATATGTTTAGATAATTCCTTGGTCCACACCAAGATTGGTCATTTCCTTCACTGTAAATTGAGGAAAGCCATTGAAATCGAGAAAAGGCCTAACACGCTAAACAGGAATGATGGATGGAAGATCATGAGTTCCTCGATCCCATCCCTTTGTTCCTAGACCTTTTCATTTTCCTCCCGCTCTTGGTTTCCTTTTTTGGTTTTGTTTATGTCCTTCTTTTGGTATTTTGGTATTTCTATTTTAATTCCTTGATTGTCCTTTTGGTATTTTCTTATTTCATTTTCCATAATGATCTTTTATTTTGTCATTTTGAATTTTGTTCCTTTATTCTTGTTAATTATTTATTCATAATAACTTCTTCATCCTTTATCTTTCCAATTAGAATTTATCTTTCTATATTTTTATTGATTTCTTTTTTTTTTCTATATTCTTCCTCTCATATTATATTATATATATATATATTATATATTATTTTATATATATATATATATATGTATGATATATATATATATTTATAATATGTATGTTATTATGTTATATAGTAGTTTATTGAGTTTTTATAACTTCATTAATAAGTCTTTTTCATTTCTTTTCTTTCCAATTAGGGTTTCATCTTTCTATATTTTTTATGATTTGTATTTTTTCTATATTCTTCCTCTCATTATATATATATTTATATATATATATATATATATATAATATTATATATATATATATATATTATATATATATATATATATTATATATTATATATTATATATGTATATATATATTATAATATATATGTATGTATATATAATATATATATATGTTTGTATATAGTATTATATATATATATGAGTTTTTTTATAACTTCCTTTCATAATTTCATTTCTTTTTGATTTAACAATTCTTTACTTAATTAAACTATACTAATTATATTATATTTCTTATTATATTAGAAATGTTTCTTTATATTTTTAATCTATCAAATGTATTTTTTTTAGGGAATCCTTTTTGTTAGTTTTTCATTTATTGTTGGACCAAATATAATAATAATTATAGTAATTTTGACTTGATATATTTTTTAATGATTTTTATTCTTTATGATTGTTTGGAGTTTATCGTTGCATCTCTACTATAATTATGTAATTTGTTGATCTCGTTATTAATATTTTTCCGATGATGAACCTTAGTAGGGGTTCGAAACACATCGATCCTAAAACGTTGATCTGATTTATTCAGAAGAGTTTTGCTTTAAACATGAACCACATAAGCCTCCATTCTGAGATTGATTAATCCTTTTATAAGCATCTCAGTAATCATACCTGTCAAAGGCTTGGTGAAGCTCCTTCTAAAGTTTGTTTGAATGAATGAATGGAAGCGACTGGTAAGGTATGACACCATAGCTTAACTCAACATTCAAGTGTGAGGGTGAATAATTTTCAAACAACATATTCACAATCCACTTCATGAAATTCACAAAACCTAAGAAATTGAGATGTATGCTTGGATATGGATGTTCCACCCTCCCCATCAAACTTTAATTGAGACAAGTCATAAATAAGTTTTACAGGGAGTGAAATATTTTTCTATTAGAAAAGAATCTCAGATTATGATTTGGGAATGAGCCATTCAAAATAAGAGATTCAAAAGAGACTCAATGGGATCAACTTGTCATCTGGCCCTCCTTTTGGCACCAGCTATTGATGGTGAGGGAAGCCTAGCAATAAGGGGATCTCCCTAGTATGAATTCCCAATTATACCTCCCACTGTTTGGAGTAGAAGCCCCAACTAGTAAATAAGGCTAGTTTCCATAATTCTTAGGGATTTTGCTTGGCTGAAATTATCAACATAAGAGATTATACAAAACAATCTTCGAAACAAGCAAGTAAGTTGGCATTGTTTGGCATACAATTGCAATGTATATGAGGTACTTTCATGGAAGGGAAAAGAGAGATTGAGCCTCTAGAACAAAAGTAATAGTACTATCATAAATAGACACACAAGAGCACGAAAGAATCGTTGATTAACCTATAAAGTATTTCACAAGATAATAATGATCATAAAAGCAAGTTACAATGCACATTGAACAAGATACATACCAAATCCAACAAAATGGTTCATTTTCATTAGTATGAGTTAACATATCATACACCGTAAACAATTAAAGAATATTCTCACAATCATTCATGACATATGCATGAAAATGTGTCGGTTCCAAGAGCTTCATTTATTAAGTGAAATTTCCAAGGTATACAATTATAATGCTACCACACTAGCACCAATAATGCAACATTAATTCAATACTTGCTTCTCCAAAGAAATGTCTTCTCTCATATCCCAAGCTAAATAATCAAAGGAAAAAAGTCCAAAGTGTGAAGCCCTTTGCTTGAGTTATGAGGGCTTATTTATGACAAATGAGGTGACTTCCCAACTCCCATGTGACTCTTAACCTCCCTCATGACTCTTGGTCTCCTACTAAGACTTATCAAATTCCTATGTGACCTTTGAGCTTCTACTTTAGAATTTCTAATGACTTTTCACATTCCATGTGGAACCCTTGGCCTTCCACACATTTTACATTTTCTCATTTTTTTTGGAAATTACATAATTACATTCCACAAATTATGTGGAAAAATACATTGACACATATGACTCTTTGTTGTGACACTTTGAGAAGTCATGACTTAGCAATGGTGACATAAGACTTCATTGTATCAATGCCAAAGTCTTCTCTCTATTGTTATGACTTTGATTTACTCATGTTGTATCTTTGGTTGTACTTCATCTTCACCCTCCAAACTGTTTAGATGAGTTTCGAAACCTTCCCAGTCAGCATGATTTTCCATCTCTCTGTCACAGTCCAAGATTCCTTCATGTCCTTGATTATGGTTCATCCTTCTACTTCTTCTTCACAAGTGCCTTCTTATGACCTCTATTTGATAATATCCCTTGAGCATAACCCTACCAGGTTGACATGATAACACCTACAAATTAATTCCACTCATGAAAAGCCAACATCAATCTAAAACCACTTATTCTACCTTTTCTTGCTCATGGGAGATATTAACTGTGATGGGTTTGTTCAAGGGATGAGAGGGTGAGGCTTTCTTGGGTGTAGTGCCCAGTTGTAAGAGTAAGGAGTGGGACATTTTGTGCTAGAAATGCACATTGTGGTAAGGAAATAGGAAGAGACTAGCATGTGTATGAAGTACAAGAGACAATGACTAGAGGGTTGAGGGTTGAGGTTGCCCGAGAGAGAGAGAGATAGACAAGGTATTTCACATTTATTTAATGCAAGGGTCCAAGTATGACTCATTGCTAACTAGAACTGTGTACTGTGAAGTGTAGGAGAGGATTGACAAAGCTTCTATGCGGTTGGCAAGTCCAAAAGACAAGGGTGGAGTGACTACTGACTATGACTATGTAATGTGCAATGCTCTAGGAAGATGAGGTTGGGATTTTGCAGTTGAACTTCATAGGGATTGGAAGATGACCCCATTGTCCACTAAAACTACACAATGCACAATAGGAGGCAAGGGAAGGTAAGAAATTTCACAATGAGGGGCTTTTGTCAGTAGGAAAGACTAGACTAGACACTATAATTGTACAATTCTCAGTGATTGAGGAGAAGACTCCAAGGATTCTGTAATTGAGGGTTGCAGTGACCTAGAGAGGGACCTATAATCCACTAGAATTGTACAATATGTAATAGGAGGCTCACTTTATGAAAGGATTGTGCAGTTGACTGGTGTAAGTAGCATAAGACTAGGTCATTTAACCTTGAAGATGCTCACTTCACCATGAAGGGGAGAGAGCCTTTGTGCTGCATAGTTCTCTTCAAAAATGATCAGGAGTAGACTCCACTATCCACTAGAACTATGCAATGCAAAATGGAGACAGGTAGAAGTCTGCGTTGGGCATAGTGAGCAAGTGTAAGTAGTAAGGACTTAAGAGACTATGCTTCAGGATTATGCAATGTGCTTGCGAAGGAGGTTTTCCTTAGGATAGTGTAGTGTGAATTTACAAAACATATGGCATGCAACCTTGTCAGATATGATTGTGCATTGCGCTCATCTAGTAGTTGGGAGTTTAGGTATGCTAAGTGTGAAGACAAGGGAAAGCCCAAAACTGGCTAAGTGTTGGATCAATAGAACAAGAGAGACCGTATGATATAAACAAGTTCCAAAATAGATTCACACACATGTATACGATCAAACAGAAGACAAGAGAATGCACCGTACTAAAGATCCACATGCATACCTTGAAATGACCACAAACTTACACTTATTTCTAAATGCGATAGTTGAATAATATTGTGGCACTTATAGTTCAAGTTGTGACAGGAGTGACGAATGCAACCAAAAATTGCACTAAGATATGGGAGAATATAAAGAAAATATCCTTATGCTATACAAGATCAACTAATGCAAAAGGGTGTATTATAGCTACCTCTAGTGGTGTGCCAAGGTGTGACACATGCAGGAGTGAAAACAATCAAAAGTGACACTTGTGACAATAAGAATAAGTGAAAACAACACTTGCAAAAGCTAAAGAAAGTGAAAGTGTGTTAGGTCCCTATAATGATTGTGTGGACCCCTTATTTTTATTGTTAGTGTATCCCCCTATTGTTATTTTTGCTCCCATATAGCCCACATATTGTTATTGTTGTTCCCATATAGCCCCCATATTGTTATTGTTGTCCCCTTACATTATTATTGTTATGTAGGCTCTGATTATATTGTGACCCCTTCAACTCCTATATTTACCAAGGAGGTCTTGTCATTTGTATCATCCAAGAATTATTTATTTATATAATGTAAAGGAGGTTTCCCCCTCAAAGAATTTATTTCTCAAGTCGATGAATATATCTTTTCTTCTATTTTGTGAGTTGGTCGCAAAACATTTGATATCAGAGCTTTGGATTTAAGGGTTTCTATGCTTCAAATAGGCCATGTTAGGATTTTCGCTATAACTTTGTTTATACAAGGATTTAGAAGCTAAAATTGCAACCGTAGAGAGTAGAAATGTTCGTGAATTTCTTGTACAAATTTCAGATCTTGGTTTGCTATATTTTCAGAGATATGATTTGAGGAAGTTAGGGTTTTTGCAGGCTCCATAATTTCATCTCAAATAGGTGACTTAAGGAAAATCATCATAACTTTATCTCCTAGCATCAAATTTGAATTTTGTAAAAATTGATTGAAATTACACAGAATTTAGTTTTTTTATATATCATGTTCAAGGCCAAAGGTTGAAAAAGGGCCACGTGGCACTCCGTACAACTTCGCTCTACTGAACCAGTCTATAATCAAGTCATCGTGGGAGATTGGGCATAAATATTCCTTCAAGAATCCAATCTCGGTATAACTTGTGGGGTTGGAAAGAAGGCTCAGAGGGTTAGCACAAAGTGTAATTTTAGACCTTGAATATTTGATTTTACAGAGATACAATAGTTTCAATATTGAGCTCCTAAAAAACATAAAAACATGTATATTTTTAAATTTTGCATAATGTTTGTTTGAAAAATTAGTTCGAAGTGATTCAAAGGGCATAGTGAAGCACATATATCATTGTTTGATTCCAAAATTCCTCAAAACAAAAAAAATGGATACACTTAGTAAGAAACCAGAAAGCTTTTCTATGACACATGAAGAATAGGAAGAAATGTAGCATGATATATCAAAATTACGAGACCAAGTGCAACAAATTTCACTCTCGCAAAGAATACCCAAAACTGAATTAGAAGCTAAGATGGATGGTTTGAAATTCGACACGGAAGAAATGATGGATGTCAATATAGAAGGTTTGAAATATGGTTTAAAAATAGAAATTAAAAATGACCTGGAAGGTTTGAAGGATGGCTTAAAAACATAAATGAAAAGGAACCTGGAAGGTTTGAAGGAAGGTTTAACAAAGTTGCTACAAGGAATGCTTCCTAGTGGTGACAAGGTACTCCACAAAAACCATGATGAATATAAAAGGAATACAAATTATGATTTTAGATACTCACATGGTGGGTTGAAGACTAACCACATCCCAAAGATCAATTTGAGGAAGTTTTATGGCAATGATCCAGTGACATGGATACTATAGATGGAGCAATTATTTGATCTACATAATGTGTTGAACACACAAAAGGTATGCATTTCATATTTATATTTAATAAAAAATAATTTTGTGTGGTATCGATGGTTTTTTTCTTGTAAATCAATTGTCACTTGGACAATTTTTGTGGAAGAATAGGTACATTATGAGGATACAAAGAGTAACACCTTCTTTAGCCAATTGATAAATATCAAATAAAAGGGTTAAATGGTAGAGCACATTGAGGAATTCCAAAGATTTAATATCAAGATAAATGATATTCTAGAGGAGCATAGGATTGATGTATTCATAGGTAACTTAAAGGATAACATCCAAAATGAGGTTCGCCTTTGGGAACCTGATTCATTGGAGAAGGTATTCAAGGTGGCAAGAAAAGTTGAAAGCAAAATTATGGCAGCAAGGAAGTCTACCACTCACAACTATAAACATGGAAGTGTTTTTGTTATTAGCCTTCCACAATCTATAAGGCTAACACCACAAGAATTGGAGGAAAAAAGTACAAAAGGGCTTTGTTATAGTTGTGATAGCAAAGACACTAAAGGTCATAAGTGTGCTGAGAAGAAATTATTTTACATAGATTGTGTAAAAATGAAACCGAATCCAAGCATTTTTTGTCTCCATTTCAAGCTTGTATAAAAATGATACCAAATCCAAGCATAGTTTGTCTCCATTTCAAGCTTGTGTAAAAATGAAACCAATTGCAAGCATGGTTTCCCATGTTTCAACCTTGTGTAAAAATGAAACTATTCCCACTTTACCTCTTGTGATTTCCATTTTTAATAGCTTGTTTTTGCTAGATGAGCCTTAGTTTTTTCATTCCATCATCACCATCTCTTTGGTCGATCATACTCTTTCACTTGGTTGTTTTACCCTTTCCTGGGAAACACCTGCAATGAGTGGTATTATTAGCCAGACTCTTGACATTTACATGTTTTGAGTAGTTCCATCATCACCAGAACCAGTCGCTATCCTTTTATAGTACTCGTTCCTCCAGGTGGATTCTGCTTTCAGCTCTTTTCAGACTCCAAAAATATGAAAAGATTGTCGAGCACTTGTATTTTCGAACTCGTAAAAGTAAATGAAAATTCATCTACTCATTATAACTTTAACCCTTTTCTGAACTGATATAGACTAGATACTAAAAAGGAATACCTTAGTTGAACATGGCTAAGAGGTTATCTTGATTTTTTTTGCCTTTTTGAAATTAAGAGACTATCTACGAAAAGGGACATCTGGAGTTTTCTTTTCGCCTCTTTTTCCAACTCTCTAAACATGAAAAATATGTTGAGTTACCCCTCCATCGAACTCGTAAAACTAAAATGATGAAGGACTTGTCACCATGACAAGACCGAGCTACTCCTTCCTAAGGCTCGTTAAAAATACTAGAATGGATTCATCTGGAGGATGAACTTATACGACAAGGATATGGTATCCTCTTAAAGCTTGATATTAAAAATAAAGAAGTGCTCGTTAGAAATAGTGGGGAAAATGGAAAGAAACATATATCCTTTATTTTGTATAAAAGGAAACGTGTCTCTCTTGAGCATGACGCTTATATGTATCTCGTTTCGGTTTTACGTTATCCTCACTTCGTCACTTGCCTTACTAGGTTTGGGGAATCCATTTGTCTCTCATTTGATTATATCCCATTATCACCAGGACCTTTGATCCTATTTTGATTCAAATGCTACCAAATTTAGGAGTCATGTCACTGATATGTTCAAGAGAATTCCCATCTGCAATTCAAACCACTTATACCATGTTTGACTTTTTCTGCAACAACCTTGAATCACACTTTCCTTCTTTGCAAAATCCTATGTTTTGTGTTGATGATGTGGGAAACATTATGACCCTCCTTCGATAGATCACTTCCTATCAACTCCAACTCATTAACCAGGAAGATAATCTAGGAACTCCCTTTCAGTACCATGGAGCTTGCATGCCTCAATGGCAGGTTCTTTGCATTTGACAATTCTTTCACATCGTCGGGCTTCGACAAAATGATTCTGCAAGTGTTCGACTTCAGCTTCATTGTTCACACTTGTGGATTGTGTTGATGTACCTTGAGAACAATTGTCATCATTGGTGGTTCCTCTCGTGCCAATTAACAGTTTACATCATTGGTTGGTAATCAGGTGGTTTCTACCATGTTCGAATACAACCCATTTATTCGCATGGTGAGATTCGTACTTTGGTTGGATCAAGATAGAGATAAAGACCCTGAGTTTCGTTTGATAAATATAGGCTGCTTGAAGTTATATTTATTCATGATTGTAAACACTATCATTTCTATATGGATTGTTGTGTCCGTGTCGTGGATCCATATATTGTTAGATTATTACATTTTAAGCATACCTACATCAGAGATGTCAGATATATTGTATTATGTGTGATTTTTAAGTCTCCTGACGGTAGTTTTTCAAGTCCTAGCCTTAACCTTCATCCACTCCTTTCTCCTTAGAAAAATGGGCAAAAATTGGGCATAGTTTAGCACTAGGAAGGAAACCAATCATTAGCCAACAACCAACCATTAGTGGATGGTGGGAAATCCATTTATATCGAAGGAGAGGGAGTTGAGGAAGCCATGAAAAGAGGGAAGAGTTCCACATCTTAAGGAAGAGATCCATGGGAGTAGGATCTAGGGCCAAGAATGCAAGATCTTATTCCAATATTTATCTACATGAAACCACATCGTCGTTCTCAAGCTTTCTAGTAAGAAAATCTTCTACTCCATTTTGGGAAAAACTGCCTAAAGATGACTAGCACAGATTTTCCTGATAAAGTAGTGCTAGCAGTGCTATTCATGTATAGTGCCAGAGGTTACTAGCATAGATTTTCCTAATAAAAGTAGTGTTGGGCTTTTAAAACAAGGTTTTTGAAAAGCTCTTCAGAACTCTTTCAAGGCAGGGTTTCTTCCTTTTTTTCAGGGATGTTCTAAACATGTTTCACAGTGAATACATTATTTGTGACAACTTTCATTGCTTGCAACACTTGTGGCATCAATGAGACAAAGTGCGACACTTCAGGATACGAGACTGGGAGTGTGAGAAAATATTGTATAACAAATGCCCCCTAAAGAATCAAGTCAGAACGGGAAGTGACGGCTGCAATAATTTACAAGCAAAGGTAAGGACTTAGAGAACCATCATCAAGAGACTTGAAAATCAAAAAGAATACAATATATCAGACATCTCTAATGTAAGTATGCTTAAAATATAAGCATCTAACAATACATGGATCCACGACATGAACGTAGTCGTCTGTATATAAAGGATCATGTTTACAATCATGAATACTTAATAACTCCCATTAGCCTAGATTTGTTAAATAAAACCCAAGATATTCATCTATGTCTTGATCCAACCAAAGTACGAATCTCACCATGCGAATAAATGGGCTGTAGTCGAACATGGTAGAAACCACTTGATTACTCGGTAATGATGTAGACCATTAATAGGCACGAGAGGAACGACCAATGATGGCAATGGTTATCATGGTACAACAACACAATCCATGAGTGTGAATATTGAAGTTGAAGTCAAACACTCACAGAATCATTTGATCAAAGGCCAGTGATGTGAACCTATCATCAAATGTGAAGAACCTTCCACTGAGGCATGCAAGCTCCAAAGTACTGAAAGGGAGTTCCTAGATCAATTTCCCGGGTAACGAGTTGGAGTCAACATGAAGTTATCCATCGAAGGAGGGCCATAATGGTTCCCACATCATTGACACGAAACATATGATTTTTCAAACTTGGAAATATTGATTCAGGATTGTTGCAGAAAAATCAAACATGGTATAAGTGGTTTAAATTGCAGATGGGACTTCTCTTGAACATATTGACGACACAACTTTGGAATTTAGCAGCATTTTACTGAAAATAGGATCATAGGTCATGGTGATAATGTGATATAATTAGATGAGAGGCAAATGGATTCCCCAAACACAGTAAGACAAGTAAGGAAGTGAGGATAACCCAATCCCGACACGAGATACAAATAAGTGTCATGTTCAAGAGAGACATGCTTCCTTTTAGATATATGTTTCTTTCCATTTCCCACCACTATTTCTAGTGAGTACCTATTTATTTTTAATCTCAAGCTTGAAGAGGATACCATATGCTTGTTGTATAAGTTCATCCTTTGGATGAATCCATCCTAGTATTTTTAATGAGCCCTGAAAAGGAGTAGCTCAATCTCGTCATGGTGACAATTCCTTCATCGTTTTAGTTTTGCAAGTCTGACGAAGGGGTAACTCAACATATTTTGTCATGTTTAGAGAGTTTTAAAAAGAGGCGAAAAGGAAACTTCATATGTCCATTGTCGTATAGAGTCTCTTAATTCTGAAAAGATAGAAAACAATACTCAAGAGAACCTGTTAGCCATGTTTGACTTAGTTATTCCTTTTTTGTAGCTAGTCTATCTCAGCCTCAAAAAGGGTTAAAGTTATACTGAGTAAACATATTTTCATTTAAATTTACAATTTCAAAAAGGCAAGTGCTCGACAATATTTTCATATTTTTGGAGTATGAAAAGAGTTGGAAGAGGACTCCACCTAGCGGAACGAGTGGTATAAAAGGCTAGTGACTAGATTCAGTGATGATGGAACTTCTAAAAACATGTAAAGGTCAAGAGGCTCGTTAATAAGACCACTCATCAGAGATGTTCCTCAGGAAAGGGTAAAACAACTAAGTGAAAGTGTATGATTGGCCAAAGAGATTGTGACGATGGAATGAAAAAACCAAGGATCATCTAGCAAAAATAGGCTAATAAAAATGACAATCACGATAGGTAAAGTGGAAATAGATTCATTTTTCACAAGCTTGAAACACGGGAAACTATGCTTGCAATTGGTTTCATTTTTTACACAAGCTTGAAATGGAGACAAACTGTGCTTGGATTTGGTTTCATTTTTACACAATATTGAAACAGAGACAAACTATGATTGAGATTGGTTTCATTTTTAGACAAGCTCGAAACAAAGAAAAATTATTCTTGAGATAAGTTTGCATGCCCCTAACATAATGACTCAATTCAAGGTACATGCCCCCGAAGATTCATTTCATTCACCTAAGTAGACTATTGGTTACTAATAGGTGGATGGAATGAAAGTTTATTTATGGGATCAAGTGAGAGACTTGACTGGGAATTTATGAGATCTAATCAAAGACTCGAATTGGAATGGTATTTGTTTCATTTTTTAATGAGCTTGACACATGAAAAGAACCATGTTCATGACACCTTGTTTCATTTTTTAACGAGCTTGAAACAAGTGAAGGAACTCTGCTCCAGGAACCTTGATTCATTTTTTAAGGAGCTCGACACAAGAAAATGAATTTTGCTCCAACACCTTGTTTCATTTTTTAATGAGCCTGACACAAGTAAAAGAACTATGCTCATAGGAACCTATTTCATTTTTTCGTTTAACGAGGTTGACATAGTAAAAGAACTATACTCATAAGAGCTTGTTTCATTTTTTAAGGAGCTTGACACAGGAAAATGAACTCTATTCCAACACCTTGATCATGGCCCATAAGAGACCATAGCTTCCAAGAGATTCTCATCAAATGGGAGAATAACACTCTAGAAGGGATACATATCAAGGGATCTAATGGAAATATCGAGATCCAATGCCCCCAATACATGATGCACTATATCACTGACTAGATCATCAACACGAGAATGGAACTGGTGGCCACATAATTAACCTGTGGCAGGGGTGATACCGCTTGCATACAAGGACCATTTAGGGAAGATAGTTGATTGGGAGCCAAATTAGGACCAACAAATCAAAAATAATCAATGGTCACAATTCTTCCTTCATGCGGGAAACATATGAAATGAAAGAGAGAAGAGACAAGATCTACGATGATGTAAACACAGTCACGACCAAAGAGTAAATTAAAATCCAAAGGTCCTTGGACAACCATCACATTGATATAGAAATTTTTTCCTCCCAAAGTAATAGGAAACTAAGGAAGGATCCCTAATGGTTGACTGGTTCCTCTGTTAAAAGCCAACATATTTTGGGTAACGGGCACAAATTGTGGAGAACCTAAAGCTTGCCAAATAGTTAAGGGTAGAATACTAACTTATGTGCCTTCATATATTATTGTGCCATGTACGTGTATATTATAAGCTTGTATTATGATTCGAAAGGGCACATAAGAAGGAAGACAATATCCTACCAGTTGACTCTAATCAAAGGAAGTAACCATACTACTTGGATGGGGTACCATGGGAATGGGAGAACTACCCCTTTGTGTTATGGGAATGGGAGAATCGCCCCCATGTACTATGGGAATGGGAGGATTCCCCCCTAATTCATTGGAATCTAAATAAATAAGAAGAACCTGAGTGGTATCAAGTTCACTTTCTACGGGAAAGGTACGATCAATTGAAGGTGGAATTGAGTCAACCATTTTCTCAATCAACGGTTGGTCGGGAATGGGCTCATGGAATTCACATTTATAGAGAGTGGGATTGACTAGAGATGAATTCTAATCAATCACTTGATCAACTAGTGAAGGATTAGGGGAAAGCTTTTGATAACCAGTCGAAAGACGAGGCTTAGAATTTGTAAGGTTGTCCAACACTTTTGAAGCTTCATCCATATAAGGACAAAGGTGAATAATATTATTCCCTTCACATAACCTACAGGGAAATTTGACTTCACCCTTTTTCCCATGAACCTTACTATTAATAGTTGAGGGTTTATCACCAACATGACCTCCAGAGGTTGACGATGAAGGCCGATGTGAGCTTGTAGACCACACTTCTAATACCTTGGGAATACGAGGAAAATATCTAAGAAGGCGACCACTGTTACAAACCATGCAAGGGAATTTGACTTTGCGAGGTTGATTGGAAGGTTTCTCCATAGTAGTTGTATCTATAATAACAGTTGCTTGGTTTTCCCCTGCTTATTTTTCTTCTTCTTAACCTTACTTGTATTCTTCTTCTTATCCACCTGGTTACTAACTTGCAAGATTTCACCAGACAAAGAGGAAGAAGAGGAAGAAGGCAAAAAGTCCAATTTTGGATCAACTAAAGGTTTATATTGTTCAAATGGAGGAGAACCTGGTTGAGAACTAGTTTGGACATTTGAAACCATAGGGGTCGAAAATAACCATACTAGCAAATCGATGATAAATCTTGGAAGGGACAACGTTGCTATATAAGGAGCACCAATATTTCCAAAAGAAGGAAAAGGACCAGGATTATTGTCAGATGGGTTTCCTTTATGAGTGGACTCAGTAAACGTTTCCATTAGCCTCAACCTAAGATCCACTAAGGAGTTATTCCATGGGGAGGATGTTGTTCTATGGTTAATTAATTGATTTTAGAAATTAAAGGCGCAAACAAAAACAAAGAGGGATAACTAGGAAACAGGGTTTACCAAGCAACTGTGAACTGCAATATACACCTCGGCGAACCAAGGACTTAACGTACGACAACAAATCTCTCTGAATGTTGTGTTCGGTGTACCTCTCTGTAAAAATATACTCGACAGTACCTGGGAGTGCATTCCATAGTAGTGTTATCTAATGCTTAACCATTTGATGGGAGTGTTCCATTATACTTTTCATGCATGGAGTGTCATCTGATATACCTGATGGTAAATGGAGAATGATCCTATACACTTACGTATGTGGAACTAGATTTCACCCTCAGGTTGCAACGCCGCAAACAACAATAGGTCCTACGTTTAACGACATTGGAGCACGTCTCTAGCCTAGACCTATAGATGTTTGTGTAAATGTTCCAAATGCTCCTTAGGTTAATTGAGATAAATTTTAAAGCTGATCTTGAATTATGTATCGGTTTACAAAATCAAAATCAATGTCACCTGAACACACCTATGATGCAACTAATATGAAAAAAGAAATGATAATTTTAATTTCAATGAAATTTATCTAGTATAGGGAAGAAGTGAAAACATTGATGCAGTAATAAATTATACAACCAACAATAACTTCCTAACTAGATCTTTCAATTCCAATGCAACGATAAAAAAGTAAATGAATTTTAATTCACTAAAGTTCACCTACATCAAAATTTTTCTTTTCAAATGAATGAAGATGCACTTATCATCTTTCCACACCAAGCAATGTAATCTCTGCTTAATGACAATCTCAAAAACAAGTTTCTAATGCAATGTAATCTAATGCAATTTCCAGAAGTAATGATCAATTTTGAGATGAAGGCTTCACAAATGCAAATGAAATTTCTTTTTGGTTTCAAAAAGAACTAAAAATTCTTATCAAACAGTAAATCAACAACACATGCAAGCAACAAAATAGTAAATTCAATTACCTAAAGAACTAAAGGTTCAACCAAAGTTCATTTTCATTACTTAAACATGGGATACACTTTTGCAAACCACAAAGAATATAACAACAATAAGTAAAATTTCTATGCACATAGAGCAGGAGAAATACTTTAGAGATCAAGACATTCCATATCTTCAGTCAAAAACCCTAAAAGAATCTCATTTTTTGGACCATCGCTACTTTAATGGTACAAATCTGCGTTGACAGGGTCTTCAGCACTAATGTAAGCAGCAAAATCTGTGCTAGTAGCACTCTATTTTGTATAAAAAAGTGCTCTAGGTGATAAAATATTAGGAAAAAACAAAAAACGTTGAACAAATACCTTAATTTCACACTCTAAACCACACACCACTCAAAATGTGGATCCATAATCAATCAAAGTTAGGGATCACTAAGAGGTTTTCAAAACCTATCAAAAGAGAAAAGGATCCTTGAAGGGTCATGTACTCCCCAATGGAGTCACCATTTTGTTGTGTGGGAAATGCTTTCTACAGACATAAACAATACCTCTGGTCTTATGGGAGGATCTAGCAACTATTGAAGACAACTAGATGCAATCTTTCCTAATTCATACTAGAAAATACAAAGGAAGGTAGATCACGTACCTCTCTCTGATGCCAATACCCTTGTTGTCAACCTTGACTCTTTAGCTTCCAAGCTCACTATCTCCTCTTCGTTGGTGTAGATGAGTGCATGCAAGAAATATCAAGTGGTGACAACAAAACTATGCAAAGCATAGCATTTCCTAATACAAATTATGTAACAGATCAAGTACCATTACAATAAATGGAAAATAATTGACACATTTATGGAAAGAAAACATATATTGTATTATTAATAGATGGAAAATGGATAATTAGAACCAATGAATCTTTGATGTTGGAAGCCTCCTTAAAGTGAGATTCCAAGTCCAAGCCTTAGTCTTCAAACACCTTTTCTCCTTTGCAAATGGGCAGAAATTGGACCTAATTTAGCAGCAGGATGGCAACCAACCAACCAACAACCAAACATTAGTGGATGGTGGGAAATTAATTTATAGGGAAGGATATGGAGTTGAGGATCTATGGAAAGAGGGAAGAGTTACACATCTCAAGGGAGAGATCCATGGAAGTAGGATCTAGGGCCAGGAATAGGAGATCTTGTTCCAATATTCATCTACCTAGAACCATGTCGTCGTTCTCAATATTTCTAGTAAGAGAAGCTTCTCCTCCAATTTGGGAAAAATTGCCCGAAGAGGACCAACGTGGATTTTCCTAATAAAAGTAGTGTTGGCAGTGCTAGTCATTTATATTACTAGATGTTACCAGCACGGGTTTTCCTGATAAAAGTAGTGTTGGGCTTGCAAAATAAGTTTTTTGACAAGATCTTTAGAATTATTTCAAGGAAAGCTTTCTTCCTTTTCTTCAGGGATGTTCTAAACATGTTTCATGTTGAATACATTGTTTGCGACAACTTTCATCACTTGCGGCACTTATGGCATCGACAACACAAAGTACGACACTTCAGGATATGAGACTAGGAGTGTGACAAAATATTGTATAACATGACTTTGAAATCATCTACAAAAAAGGAAAGCAAAATTGTTTTGTAAATGCACTCTCAAGAAAGGATGAGGATTTGGAAGAATTTCTTTGTGCCATTTCTACTATCCAACCTAATTGGTTAATAGAAGCAAGGGATGGATGGAAGAATGACAAAGAGGTGTGGACACTTATTCAAAAGTTGCAACAAGATCCTAGTATATTAGGTACATTTATCTAGAAAAATGATTCATTAAGGTAAAAAGATCGCTTATATCTCTGTAAGAATTCCCACCTCAAACAAAAGATTCTTTTGGAATTGCACACCTCCCCCTTGGGAGGGCACTCGGGATTTTTAAAAACTTACCACAAGATCAAGAAGGAATTTTTTTGGGATGGCCTTAAATCTTATATTCAAAAGTTTGTGGCAGAATGTTTAGTTTGCCAACAAAATAAAGTTGAGACAATTAAGATCTCGGGTTTGTTACAACCTTTATCCATTCCAAGTCAACATTGGGAGGAGGTCTCAATGGATTTTATCACAAGTTAACATAAGTCTAAAGGAAAGAGTATCATCATGGTGGTAGTTGATAGACTTACCAAGTATGCCCACTTTTGTGCACTATCTCATCCTTCTAAAGCTTGTACACTTGCTACTACATTTATGGATACAATTCAAAAGCTATATGGAAACCAAAAGATTATTGTAAGTGACAGATATCCCAATTTCACTGGAAATTTTTGGACAAAATTATTTTCTTGTCTTAGTACTCAATTAGCTCATAGCTCATCTTATCATCCTCAATCTGACGGGAAAACAGAGATAGTGAATAAATTTTGGGAAGGATATATTTGTTTCTTTGTATCTGATAAACAAAAACATTGGGTCAAATGGTTACCTATGGCTGAATGGTGGTATAACACTTCCTTCCATACTACAACAAAAATGATGCCATTTATGGGACTTTATGGATATCATCCACCATCCATAAAATTATCCTTAAGAGAAAATTTTAACGTTCAAGCAGTGGAAGATCACATTGAGCATCAACAACAAGTTCTCCATCTCTTAAATGATAACCTCACTCTAGCACAAAATCGAATAAAAAAACAGGCACATCAACATCACAGTGAAATAATTTTTGATGTAGGTGATTGGGTATTTTTACGGCTAAAACCATACAAACAAATGTCCCTCAAGAAAGATAAGAAGGATAATAAATTATCACCCAAGTACAATGGTCGTTACAAGGTGTTGCAAAATATTTGTACTATGGCATAAATATTGGAGTTCCCTGCACCTTCCCGAGTACACCCAATTTTCCATGTTTCATGCTTAAACAAGGTTATTGGTGACAAGCTACCAATTCAAATAGTATTTCCAAAAATTGACGAATAAGGAAAAATCATATTGGAGCCTGAAGTAGTCATGGAAATAAGAACCTGATAGCTATAGAATCGATCAATTTCAAAGTATCTCATTAAGTGGAAGAGCTTACCCACTGACTATTCCACATGGCAGGATGATAATTTTATATAGAATCATCCAAAACTACTTAAGCATTGAGGATAACACTTTTTTCAAGGAGAGGGGCATGTTAGGTCCCTATAATACTAGTGTATCCCCCTTATTGTTATTGTTAGTGTAGCCCCCTATTGTTATTGTTGTGCCCATGTAGCCCCCATAATGTTATTATTGTGCCCTTACATTATTATTTTTATGTAGGCTCTGATTATATTATGACCCCTTAGACACCTATATATACCAAGGAGTTCTTATCATTTGTATCATCTAATAATTGTTCATCTATGTAATGTAAAGGAGGTTTATCCATTGAAGAGGTTATTTCTCAAGTCGTTGAATCTATCTTTTCTTCTATTTTGTGAGTTGGTTGCATAACAAAGTGACACATGTTAAAGCTAACGAAAGTGAAAGGGACACTTTCAAAAGTGAAATAAAGTGAAAATTACAGTTGTGAAAATGAAACCAACACTTATGAAAGAAAAAGAACGCAAAAGAGACGGTTGATAAAACTCACCCAAATGATGATACATTTGCAACTCGAAGTGAGGGAGATTGTTAACTCAAATTGTGCATTGGTTGTTCACATGGATTGCACAATCAAACTCCCTGTCAATTGCACAAGTATTGTCATCAAGCACTACGCAATGTTTAGGAGTTGTGTAATGCCTACCATTAAGGATTCTGCAATCACTATTACCAAGGACTACGCAGGCACCATCTTCAAAGGTTGCACAATTTTTGTTAAGGATAAACATGGACTGCTAAGCTTGCTAGAATAAAGTGCACTTGCGAAAACATCAGAAGCTGAACATGTGTAATAAAATGGCTTTAATAGTTCAAATTTCAAAAGAAGACTTGAACCCTTAGAAAAGAATTAAACAATCATAATGTGACGATGAGCAACTTGATATGACATATCGTAAGATCACAAGGAGGCTCCAAAATTCAAGTGTAGGAAAAATTTTGAAGGTTGTTTGTCACAGTAGCAACACCTTCACAAGACAAAATCATTATATGAACCAATATTTGACTATTATAAGCTAGAGAATATGGAGATATTGTAAACTAATTCAATATTTTAGTAAGGTTTAGTTCGTGGGAGGCAAGAGTTTACTAAGAATGACATTTGATATTTATAAGTATTGGAGTGTCAAGAAAACATGGCCATGTGTAGGAGTAATGGTTAGCAAGGGAAAATCAGGTCAAGGGACCCAAAAGAATAAGCTAAGGGGAAGAAGGCCCCATTCTACTAGCTAAGGGATATTATCAACCCAACATGTGTATTCAAGTCATAGGCATATATTATTAGCAAAGTGGAGCATCTAAAAGGATATGTGGAGTAGGTTCAATTGGTGGATTATGATATTTAATACCCTACTTATTCCTTCATTTTGTTCAAGGAAAGTTCTTGGATATAGTAGTGTGATTATGGATATTTCAATCATTCATGCCATTACTTAAATCAAGAAAAATGATCCTTCTACATATCCCATGCTTTGGGAGATATATTTTTATGAAGAAGTATGCAAGGTTGTTGCTCTTGTAGACTCACAATGGTGGAATTTGGTTAGATAGTAGGATCACCATTGACATGGATAGTTTTCATATAATTGAGCTACCAATTGATGGAGCCTTATGTTGATAATTCATTCTTACGAGAATAATAGTCCAAACAAAAGGGGATATTATAAAGGAGCATATAAGTCCATGCCCAAAATACGACATGAACAAGGAAAAGTAAGGATATGAAATATCCTCAATAAACAATCTATTTATTGGCATGGTAGCACACCTACTATTTATCAAAGTGTTATGGACCTATTTGTTGATTTTCCAAGGCCTTCTAATCTGATAATTACTTCTAATGATTTCTTAGTTAAATCCTTTTGTATTCACGTTCATCATTAAAAATTTACATATAAGATCCCAACAACAGAATAAAGAATGATAGTAGGATCATAAAGACACATCCAAATAAGAGGAACAAATATTTACCTTGGGAACACCCTATTCTAAGAAGAAACCCAAAAAAAAATTCTTAGAGAAATTATTTAGTTCAACAAGATATACAAGATGGTCTTTTCCAATCAAAACGAGGCCAAACTGACCATAAACAAAACCAGGAAAAATTTTGTCAAACAAAGATAAGTAGCCTTAAAATATTCAATATGTTGTTACCTTAGGAAACTTTAGTCTGTCGTTGGCTTAGGGAATTTTGGTTTGTTTCTTCCTCAAGACACTTTGGTCTGTTATTTCCTTAGGGAATTTCAATTTGTTGTTGCCTCAAGGAATTTCATCCTTCTACCTAGAATTAATCTTATTGCCTAGAAACTCATTTTGCTACCTCAGAGAACTCATCTTCTTGCCTCAAAGAACTCCCACATGTGAACAGAGGATAAGAAGTGATATGAATTATTTTCCCAAAGGACCCAATAGTGGTTGGATTTACATGAAGCGATGTGTCTATACCCTAGAGCTAACTTGTACTATTGGGTTAGGCTGTCTTGATCTTAGAGGAAATAAAAATTCAAACTTCGAAAATTCAATTTCCCTCTTTTGTAGCCAACTTGGAGTATACATTTCTATTTATTAATTATTTCATTTTGGAGGGTTAAAATATATTATGAAGATCAACCATAGCTACAAAAATTCAACACACAATATCAGCTAGGGAGGTATACACAACAACTTCTTCAAATGTATCTCTTTGTTGAAAACAATTATATCCTAGAAAAAGGATGAAAGAGATTTCTATGTTGATGAATCCATCCACCTCATGTTCTATTACAAAACCATGTGGAAAGAATCTTGCATTAGCATCATCATCAGTAGCAGTATCAACTAGTCACCATTATTTTGATCAACGCCTCTGACCCATGGTATATAGACTAGTCATGTTTCACCATAATCAACACCTTGACCCAGATAAAATGTTTGTCCCTGATGCTGCAACATCAACACTTTATCTCATTAAGACAGAAATTCTCAAGAGCCAGACTACCCTGTAGAATGGTGCAAGAGCCACACTACCCTATTCTATACCATGTCTCGATACTAGATCTCAATGTGCTTTGACCCTGTCATCATGGTCATCTCCTTCACCCAATCAAACAATCTCGCATATAGCTTATGAAGCCATATTACTTCATAAATTTCCAACCAAGCTGCAATATACTCAACCTCTATAGTACTGATTGCAACAAATGTCTACTTCTACCCATCTAAAAAACCATAGTAGAGCCTAAACTGAAACAACATCCTAATGTATTATTTTTGTCTTCTGCACTCTCTTCCCAATATGAATCCATATATTCTAGCAGCTGCACTTCATCATTTTAATCCAAATCCAAATGTACCATGATGGTACTTTAACACATGTTGAGCCACATGCCTTGGCTCAATCATTCGTTTACTGGAGCCAACATTGCTTCTTTTAGATCACCCTGATTGGGTGCTTTCTTTGACCAAGGAGGTAATGCATTAATTTTAGGTCCTTCTTCTCAAACTCAAAGGTTAACTGCTTCTAAAGCTGAAGCAAGGCCTAATTTATCCCTCTATCACATGAGTCCTTCTTCTTTTGTTAGAAACAAACAAAATTAACCTTGATCCATCTATCCAAGAATACCAATTCTGAGGTGCCTGTACTAAGCCTTCTTCTATTTTCAAGCAAGAAACTCCTTCATGTACCTCAAAAAACTAAGGTAACTCTATGTACACTTCTTATTCAATTAATTCATTGAGGAAAATGGTCTTTACATCAATTTAGTGTAAACTTTAACATACATCATAAGGATAATAATTCTAACAAAAGTGTACCTGACAATTAGAGCAAATGTCTTGACATAGTCCTCTCACTCTTCCTGGGAGAATCTATCTTTCCATAGAGAAAAATCCTGATCATGTAAATCCACTTTAAAGTCGGCACAATGACATCCATAAAATTTTTTGGCTTGCCTACTTCCTTTAAAATAGGAGCCCTTCCAACATGATTCTAGATATCAATACAATTTTTCCCTCTTGAACATAAATCATTCCGAGGAGAATCCTCTTTACAAAAAAAAAACTTCATTATTCTAATATTTCTATCTATTGCCAAAGCCTTGGAAGCCTTTATGATATATCTAAAATCCTTACTAGGAGCTCATGGAAGAAACAATTACAATATAGGAAAAAGAAACAAAGACAACAGGCTAACTAATAGTAAAACAATAATAAACAAGGAAGAGAGATATAAAGTACTTATTTTTAGAGAAATGTAGGGAATATTTCAACTCCATATTGATCCTTTCCTTCATTGTAGAAATCATAAAAATCCATCTGGAAACTCATAATCTTTTTCCTCATCATAAGCTATGTTGCTTGCCTCTCCTTCTTTGCATGAGCCAGGGTTTCTTCATTCAACGAAATCATCATCTTTCAATACTTTGGGTCTAGATCTAGGGTTTTCTCCACAAACCTTAGGGCTTTGTTAAATATATCCTTTAAGATTTATCTAGGGTTTATAAACCTTATGACTATCATAGTCATAAATCAGAAATTTGAATTATGAAGGATTTTCAGCATCCATAAACAAAAATCCGAATTTAGACTTGTCTTCATAGAAATATATCACATAGGAATAATATGGATCTTCTACAACACAAATAAAAAAAAATGGGGTATATCTTGGCCTCGTTTCAAATATGCTTCATCCTTCTTACAACCAAATTTGGTTTACAACTTCTAGGGCTAGTGACAGAACAAGCCCTAGAGGATAACTTGAAACGGAAATGCATTCTTTAAGATTTCTCTTTCACCCTCATTGTGATACCATGTTGATTTTTCAAGACCTTCTAATATTTTAATTACTTCTATATATTTCTTATTTAAATAATTTTGTATTCACATTCATCATTAATCAATTACACCGAAGATCTCAATAGTAGAACAAATAATGATAGTAGGATCATAAAGAGACACAAATATTTACCCTGGAAAAACCCTCTTCTAGGGAAGAATCCAGTAACCTTTTCTTAGAGAAATTATTTAGTTCAAAAAGAGATACAATATGAGCTTTTCTAATAAAAACAAGGTCAAACTAACCATAACTAGACCTAGGTCAAACATGGTCAAACATAGATAAGTAGCCTCAGAAAATTTGGTCAGTTAATTCATAAGGAAACTTCAGTCTATCGTTGCCTTAAGGAATTTTATTCAGGGAACTTCAGACTTCTACCTAGAATTCATTGCCTTAGAGAAATTGTCTTTATACCTTAAATAACTCCACATGTGAACATAAGATAAGAAGTGATTTGAATTATTTTCCTAATGGAAGACTTTAAATGGCCTTTATATAATGGTTAGGTTTTAACAAAGCAATGTTTCTATACCCTAGACCCGACTTGTACTATTGGGGCATGTTGGGTGTGGAGCATGATTATTTAGAGGTCTTTGTTTCAGCCAGATGTAAACCCCAGGAATATTGTACACCCCTCAACAAAGGGGGGTGCGGGGGGCGGTTGTCCCCCCCGCGGGAGTTCCAGAGTGCCCATCCCCCCTGACTGGGGGGTCCGAGGGTTAGCAGTTCCCCGTCGGGGGTTTTGGGAGCAATGCCCTCGAAGCTAAAATCAGATGTAAAATTGCCTTGTAAAAGTATAGTCATTTCTAGTCAATCTGGGTCGTTCATTAGGTGGATGATCTAACGGTAGAATTTATGTTTAGTTTAGGTTTTTTTTGCCCTAGAAGGCAACCCCTCTCTTTGTATGAGGGAATTTTATTGAGGTTCTGTAATAGATGTGTATTCTCAGAGCGAGAAACAGAGGTGAGGCTGTGAGAGGAAACAAAGGATATTACAGTGGATTTATTGTAGGTTGTGTCTCTTCATTTTGCTGGATAATAGAAAGGAAAGACTGGTTGTTCAAGGTAGGTGTAGCCCAAACTGGGTGAACCGCGTATATCTGTGTCTCTCTAGTTTTATGTGTTTGTGTTTTTCCGCATATTATATGTCTTGCATTTCTCTGTCATATATATAATTTTTCTAACAACCGGTATCAAAGCCGAAGGTCTATTTGGCTGATAAACTCGCAGGAAAGAAGGGTTCCTCATTCGAGTGGGAGAAATGGCGGAAGATGGTAAGTTCAGGGTCAAGAAATTTAACGGCCAAAACTTCCCGCTGTGGAAGATGCAGATGGAAGATTATCTGTATCAGAAAGATTTGTATCTACCATTGAGCGGAAAAGAAAAGAAGCAGATGGCTATGACAGATGGAGGATGGAACATTCTTGATAGAAAGGCACTCGGAACAATACAGTTGTGCCTTGCAGCTTCAGTCACCTTCAACATTTTGAAGGAAACAACGACAGAGGATTTGATTCAGGCATTGGCGAAACTATATGAAAAACCCTCATCCTCAAACAAGGTATTTCTTATGAAATGATTATTTAATATGAAGATGTCGGAAGGTGGATCTATTGCAGACTCTTTAAATGATTTTAATACAGTTACAAGTCAGTTAAGTTCTGTAGGGGTAAACTTTGATGATGAAGTTAGAGCTCTGTTATTCTTGTCCTCATTGCCAGAAAGCTAGAATGGTTTAGTAATGGCCATTAGTAACTCTGTTTCTGGATCTAATACTTTAAAGTTTGATGACGTTGTCGGTGCTATCCTTAGCAAGAAAATGCGACAGAAAAGCTCCAATGAGACATCGGGTAATGATTTGAGTGTAAAGCCTATAGGAAGAAGAAAGAAAAGAGGAAAGAGCTCAGGATATCACAACAAATCAAGGAAAGGTAGATCCAAGTCTAGATAAGGGATAGTGTGCTGGAAATGCGGAAAGAAAGGACACCTAAAGAAAGACTGTAGATCTCGGAAGGGAAAAGAAGGAGATGCACAACAAGAAAACAATCATGAAGCAAATGTGACAGGTGAGGTGTTACAAAATGCTTTCATTCTTTCTTTCGAAAATATTACTGATTCTTGGGTGGTAGATTCAGGGGCCTCATTCCATGCCACACCTGATAAGAAATATCTTCATGACTATGTTCAAGGAGATTTTGGAAAAGTCTGTTTGGGTGATGATAAACCCTATAAAATTGTTGGAATGGGTAAGGTTCTTGTAAAACAGTAGAATGGAAACCAATGGCTACTAAAGGAGGTAAGGCATGTTCCAGATTTGAAGAAAGATCTGATTTCAACAGGGTAGTTAGGTGGTGAAGGTTGTGTGACAACTTTCACAAATAAAGCTTGGAAGGTCACCAAAGTAGCCTTGGTAATAGCAAAAGGTGAAAAGGTTGGTACATTGTATTTATGCAATGGTATTTCTAACTCTGTTAATGCTTTAACTTCAAAAGGAGCAGATGCAGCATTACGGCATCATAGGCTCAAACACATGAGTGAGAAGGGGATGAAGATTCTTCACTCAAGGAATTTGTTGTCGGGTTTGAAGAATGCTGATTTGGACTTCTGTGAGAATTTCATTTATGGAAAACAGAAGAGAGTCAGATTCTCAGAGTTGGGAAAGAAAAGAAGAGCGAAAAATTAGAGCTTGTGCATACAGATGTATGGGGACCTATTCAGGTATCATCTCTCGGTGGCTCTCGTTATTATGTTACTTTTATTAATGATGCAACTAGAAAAACTTGGATTTATTGTATTCAGAATAAAACTGATGTATTTGATACTTTCAAGAAGTGGAAAGCTTTGGTTGAGATTGAGACAGGAAAGAAATTGAAGTGTGTCAGATCAGACAATGGAGGTGAATATTGCAGCAAAAAGTTTAATAGGTATTGTTGAGAGCATGGAATTTGAAGAGAGAAGACAGTTTCAAGAACACCACAAGAAAATGGTGTGTCAGAAAGGATGAATAGAACAATCATGGAGCATGCAATGCAGGATTTCCTTTAAAATTTTGAGCAGATGCTGTAGATACTATTTTTTATCTAATAAACAGAGGGCCTTCAAGTTCCTTGGATGGTGGTGTTCCAAAGGAAGCATGGACAGGTAAAAAGGTAAACTACTCTTTTTTAAAGCCTTTTGGTTGTGAGGCCTTTGTCCATATTAATAAAGAAAATAGAACAAAGCTTGAGGAAAAATCAAAAAAATGTACCTTTATTGGATATGGTGTTAATGATTTTGGTTATCGCTTATATGATTATGAAAATCAAAAAATCATTAGGAGCAGAGATGTAATATTCAATGAAAAGGTCTTGTATAAGAATCAGTGGCAGGAAAAGAAACAGGAAATAGAAAACAAGGAATACACGGTTCTTGATGGATCACTGAAAAAGTAAAGGTGCCTGAATATAATAATAATCAACAACCACAACAACAACAACCACCAAAACAGCAACAGGCACCCCAAACACCTCAAAGTGATGTTAGAAGATCTAATAGGATAAGTATACCCCCTGAACGCTACTCTCCTTCATTATATTATTCATTGTTGATTGATTATGGTGAACTCGAATGTTATGAAGAAGCAATGTAGGTTGAAAGCAGGAAGAAGTGGGAGCTAGCCATGGAAGAAATGATGGACTCTTTAATGCATAACCAGACTTGGGACTTAGTCAGGTTGCTTGCAAGTAAAACTACATTGTAGAATAAATGGGTTTACAGGCTAAAGGAAGAAGATGGAGGAAAACATAGGTACAAATCTATACTTGTGGTGAAGGGGTTTGCACAGAAGAAAGGTATTGATTTTGATGAAATATTTTCTCCTGTTGTTAAAATGACTTTAATCAGAACTATTTTAAGTCTAGTAGCAGTTGAAGATTTGCGTCTTGAGCAGTTAGATGCAAAGATAGCCTTTCTCCATGGGGATTTGGAGGAAGAAATATATATGCAGCAACCACAAGGATATGAGGTAAAAGGGAAGGAGAAACTAGTGTGCAGGTTGAAGAAGATCTTGTATGGCTTAAAACAGGCTCCAAGGTAGTGATATCTAAAATTTGACAAGTTTATGTTTGAACAAGGTTATACTAGATGTCACTTTGATCATTGTGTTTATCTGAAAAAGCAAAATGATGGCAGATATATTATATTGTTACTGTATGTAGATGACATGCTTGTTACAGGGTCTAACATGCAGGAAATAAATGTGATCAAAAGAGAATTGGAAAATTCATTTGCAGTGAAGGATTTGGGAGTTTCAAAACTAATCCTTGGTATGAGAATAACTCGAGACAAGAAAAATCACAAATTAACATTGTCTCGGAATGAGTACATACAAAATGTGTTGAAAATATTTAATATGCACAATGCAAAACCAATTAGTACACCTTTTGCTGGCCATTTCAAACTTAGTAAGGAGATGTGCCCAAAGACCCATGAAGACATGGATTATATGTCTAAAGTTCCATATGTATCAGCAGTTGGAAGCTTAATGTATGCAATGGTCTGCACAAGGCCTGATATTGCACATGCAATGGGAGTTGTAAGCAAATACATGAACAATCTAGGAAACTAACATTGGATGGCAGTGAAATGGATTCTCAGATATTTGAGAGGTACCACAAATCAAGCATTATGCTTTGGTGGTTCAAACATTTCTTTATAGGGATATGTTGATGCAGATATGGCAGGTGACTGAGATAACATGGGGAGCACTACCCGATATGTATTTATTGTAGGTGGAACAACTATCAGTTGGGTTTCAAAAATCCAGAGTGTTGTTGCACTTTCAACAACAGAAGCAGAGTATGTCGTTGTTACAGAGGCTAGGAAAGAAATGATTGGGTTACAAAGGTTTATGGATGAATTGGGTAAGAAGCATGATATGGGCACGTTATACAGTGATATACAAAGTGCCATTCATCTTGCAAAGAACTTAGCATTTCATTCCAGGACTAAACACATACAGCACAAGTACCATTTCATACGATCAGTGTTGGAAGATGGAGAGTTGAAGCTAGAAAAGATACACACTAGCCATAATCCTGCACATATGCTAACAAAAGTTGTAACCAGGGAGAAACTGAGAATATGCTCAGTTTCAATTGGTCTTCAAGGATGACGATGAAGATGAGAATGAAGTAGGTCCAAAGAGGAGTCATTTTCCAACAAATGAAGTAGTGGTGGAGTTGCTACAACCATTCTCCAAGTGGGAGATTGTTGGGTGTGGAGCATGATTATTTAGAGGTCTTTGTTTCAGCTGGATGTATACCACAGGAAGATTGTACACCCCTCAACATGGGGGGGTGCGGGGGGGACTTGTTCCCCTCGAGGGGGGTTCAGGAGGACCCATCCCCCCTGGCTGGGGGGTCCGAGGGCCAATGGTCCCCCGACAGGGGTTTGGGTGGTAGCGCCCCCGAACCTGAAATTAGATGTAAAATTGCCTTGTAAAAGTATAGTAATTTCTAGTCAATCTGGACCGTTCATTAGGTGGATGATCTGACGATAGAATTTATGTTTAGTTTAGGGTTTTTTTTCCCTAGAAGGCAACCCCTCTCTTTGTATGACGACATTGTATTGAGATTGTGTAATAGATGTGTATTCTCAGAGCAAAAAATAGAGAGGTGAGACTATGAGATAAAATAGAGGATATTACACCGGATCTGTTGTAGGTTGTGTCTCTTCATTTTGCTAGATAATAGAAAGGAAGGACTGGTTGTTCAAGGTGGACATAGCCCAAACTGGGTGAACCACATACATTTGTGTCTCTCTGGTTTTATGTGTTTTTTTTCCACATATTTTATGTCTTGCATTTCTCTGTCATATATATAATTTTTCTAACAGGGCAGGCCGAATTGGCCTTAGAGGAAAATATAATTCTAATTTCGAAACTTCAAATTCCCTCTTTTGAAGATGAGTTGGAGTATACATTTATATTTATTAATTATTTCATTTTGGAGGGATAAAATATATTATGAAGACCAACCATAGCTACAAAAATTCAACACTATTTACTAGGAGAATGCCCAAAATCAGTGGTTCATTTCTTCAATGCATGTGCATATAATGTGATATTGAACTAAATTTCATGCCTAACTAATGAACTCATGCAAAATTACATAGATACACATGAAAGAAACTAGGATTTCCCATGAAATATTTTTTGAATAAAGTTGTCGTTGATGGCATCATAGTTTAATTGTTGAAACAAACCCTAACCCTAGATATTGTGAAAACCCTAGGAGACCTAAACCCTAACTACTTGAATATACCTTAGGTGCATGAGTATATTAATGAAATTCTAGATGCGCTTGCCATAACAAAACGTTAACAATGATGTCATTATGATATCATGTTTGCATTATTGAAGCTAGCCATGTCGGTCATTAATGATGGCAAGCCAGTAACTTGCACTTATATGCATTTCCCAAGCTTTGTTGGAAATTCCCTAAGAAACAAGTTACCTTGTTGAAGATGCCCATGAAGACATCTTGAAAAGGAACCCTAGCCTTGTAGAATGATGCTCATAATTCCATATGATGAATCCCTAATCTAGTAACCCTAGATGTATGAATATGTCAAAGAAACCCTAGTCCTTATATGTAATCCTAATGCATGAAGATCACATGCACTAGCATGTCAAAATAGTGAAAAAAAATCTAATCCACTTGATGCTCTAATTCCATAAAAGAAATTCTTTAATAGGGTTGTTATGAAAAAATATGCATATGATGAAAGAAAAAAAAATTCATCATTAGTGTCATATCTTGAAGGGAATACTATATCAGCTTATAAAGGAGGTCATAAGATTTCCAATGAGTACTTACTTGCCTCCTAATTCCTTACTGTTGAAGAGAAATCAAATTTTGAAATCGGCATATGTCAAAAATTGTCAAACTGTCCAAGTTGACTTGAGTCGGCTCATAAACCTTTCGAAAAGAGACGTGTCCCTTCAGAATATGGAAAAACAACTATAAATATAAACCTAAATTTGTCCATTCAAGGTTAGATTTATCAATGGAGAAAAGATTAGAGGTAGAGAAGCAGTCGCAACCTAGAAAAGTAAGGAAGACAAGTTTGTGAAATTGCTCTTGGGTTAAAGAAGTCTCCCACGGGTTCAAGATAGAAGCTGAGAAGTTGTTGTAGTTTCTATGGTCTAGGTTGTCGTAGTCGACGTGGTCAAAGTTTTCATAGTTGCTGTGGTCGAAGTTGTTGTAGTTGTCGTGGTCGAAGCTGTCATAGTTGTTATAGTTTTCATGGTTGAAGCTGTTGTAGTTGTCATGGTCAAAGCTACCGTAGTCGAAGTTGTCATAGTTTCCATGCTCAAAGTTTTCATAGTTGTCGTGATCAAAGCTATCATATTTTTCGTGGTCGAAGATGACGTAGTTGTCGTGGTCGAATTTGTCATAGTTTCCATAGCTATTGTTGTCGAAGTTGTCGTGATGGAAGTGTTGATTTATTGGGACTGGAAAAATAGAGTTTGTTGAAGTCTTCACTTGAGAACAAAAAGGGAAGAGTTGGAGAAATTTGTGAAGCAGCATATTCAATATTTATGGAGATCATTGAAGACCATGATGCATTGAATCCATCATGAGGTGACCTTGAGGAAGTTTTTTTTGGGTAACATGAAGAGTTGTGGAGACACCTTTTGAGAAGACAAAGTTTTCATTGATGAGCTAAGTTCTTTGGAGATCAAGGGAATTTTTTAAGGTGAATATTATTGTTATGGCTGGTTGAAGAAGATATTGGTAGCCTTGAAGAACTATTAAACTTATCTTGATGAATTGAAGTCGTGGGTTGGAGCCCTAAAAGATAGGAGTCCTAAAGAAGACCAAGTTGGAGTCTATACCAGAGATAGGGTTGGAGCCCTAAAGGTTGGAGCCTTGTAGAGACGAGGTTGGTGCCTTCGAAGATAGGTTTGGAGCCCTAGAGGATTGGAGTCCTCAAGAAACCAAGTCAGAGCCTAAGCCAGATATAGGGATGGAGCCCTCGAGGTTGGTGCCTCAAAATTGACAAGGTTGGAGCCTTGGAAGTCCAAGTCGGTGCTTGTAAAATATAGGCTGGGAGATTGAAGATCATTGTCTTCATTTAGGGTTGGAGCCCTACATATATTGTACTTGATTTATGATAAAGAAGAAATTAATCAAATAATTTATTCTCATTGGTCATTTTTTGTTCTAAATATAAGTGATCTAACTGATAAAAATAACAATTGAAAAGAAATATTAATTCACCCCCTTCTCAGTATTTCCAACAATTGGTATCAGAACGAGTACCTTTGCTCATAAGCCTAACAGCTTCAAGGTTGATCCTTAGAACACAAATGGCGAAGCCAAGGAGGAAATCCTCTAATCCTCCTAAAGATGTCTCTTCCTCAACAATGAAAATTGAAGATAGTTAAATTGGGAAGGTCCCATTGTTCAATGGAAACTTTGATGAATGTAAGGTAAGAATGAGAAATTTCTTGATGGCTCAAGGCATTGAAGTATGAGAATCAGTGATTACTGATAACATGATGAATGGAGAATCCAATGAGTATAATGCAAAAGAGATGAAGGAAATCTTGAATGGGCCGCCAGATTCTATAAAGGCCAATTTGGAAAAATGTTCATCAACAAAGGTATATGGGACAAACTTCCTTACCTTCACTCAAAAGGAACGTTGATCATGACCTATAGTCAAGAATATGATGAAAAGAAAGAAGAAAATCTAGAACCAATCAAGGAAGATGAAAATAAGAGTGATGACATAAAAGCCATAGAAGACCTAGAAGAAGAATAAATTAAAGAAGACTTTGAAGAAGATTGGTCAATACAAGGAAGAGGTCTCCTCCCTTGGATCTCAAGTAGAAGAAGCAATAAAACAAGCACAAGGAGTTGAGAAGGTGATAGAAGCCTAGGCACTTGTATAAGTATAAGTTGATGAAGCAGAAAAGGAAAGAAACATAATGAAATGCCAACTAGGAGAAAAGTATGATGACATCACCAAATTAAGATAAAAAATCACCTCACTTAACGCCCAATCATGTGAATCAACCAAGATGAAGGAAGAAATGGAGATCAATATATCAAATAGGGATGAAGAATGCAAGAAAATGAAAGAAGAAATTGATATCCTTAAAAAGGAAGTTGATTATCTGAACAAGAGCCTAAAGAGCTCTCAAACCCTAGATGACATCCTAAGACTTCAAAGATTTCCTCTTGATAAATCAGGTCTTGGTTATGCAGGTGAACCCTCAAGCAAGAATGATGCAAACCCTAGATGGAGAGAAGCTTGGAAGAAATATTGATGCCCCCAGTTCTAGAAAAAGCAAGGAGAAGAATCAAGATGTCATTGGAAGAAACCCTGCTCCAAGAAGATATACAGATGGTGTAGATAATGCAAGAGGCAATGGATATCATCAAAGGATCCCAGGGTAGAATGACTTCAAAAGTTCATCAAGGCAAAATCCATCCTCCAGGTACCAAAGTATATTTTTTGGTTATTGCTATTCTTGTACAAATTTTGGGCACATGTCATAGGATTGTAGAGCATACTACAAGGAAAAATATAATGGTCCTTGTCACTCCCCTTGAAGCAATTTTTGAAGTAGAATTCATCCTCCCTCATTGATGAACAATATGGAGTGCTTCAAATTTCATATCACTGGAATTATGGCTCATGATTATAACATGACTACCAAGCAAGAAAAGAAAGTTACACAAGTATGGAGAAGGAAGAAAATTGGGTCAGAAAGCTTCTTGAACACTCAAGACATCAACTCATGTTGTTGATATAATGAGTACATCTTTGGCAGATATGATATTCCAAGTCTTGATGATAAAATTCTGCCAAAAAGGATACTAATAGGAGGAGCTTGTGATTCTTGACTATTCCTACAGAAGTTATCCATGAAGAGCCCTATGAAACCCTTGATGAGTCACACATGGATGATCATCTCTTGATAGATGATCTCTTGGGAGTAATTCCATTGAAGAAAATCATGATATTGTGTCTTCACTACACATCCATTGTTGAAGATGTCTTCCACTTGATCACAAGGCAACGATCTTTCTTGTCTTGAGAAAAATGAAGAGCTAAATGATTTTATGCAGGAAGGGGGAGTTGGTTTATCACATGAAAAAATGAAAACATCATCTACATCATCCATTTCCATGAAAGCATGCAAAGGCTTAGGGGGAGAGCAAGTCCATTAAATATATGCACAATGGAAAAGGGAGTTGCAAAGAGAAACATAAAAAGGAGCACCATGACAGGGGGAGCAACATATCTATCATCGAGTAATATCAATGATGAAGAAAATACGATGGAGCAACATGTCAAGAAGAAACTTGATAGGGGGAGTACTTGAGCACCCCATTTTCCATTGATGTTAAAGGGGGAGAGAATGTTGAAAGGGGAGGGATTATTACCATAAATGACAAAGGGGAAGATTGTTGAATAAAGTTGTCATTGATGGCATCATATTTTAATTGTTGAAACAAACCCTAACCATAGATATTGTGAAAACCCTAGGAGACCTAAACCATAACTACTTGACTAGACCCTAGGTGCATGAGTATATTAATGAAATTCTAGATGTGCTTTCCATAACAAAGCGCTAGCAATGATTTCATTATGGTATCATGTTTGCATTTTTGAAGCTAGCCATGTTGGTCATTAATGATGGCAAGCTAATAACTTTCCCTTATATGCATTGCCCAATATTTGTTGGAAATTCCCTAAGAAAGAAGTTACCTTTTTGAAGATCCCCATGAAGACATATTGAAAAGGCGTCCTAGCCTTGTAGAATGATGCTCATAATTCCCATGTGATGATGCCCTAATATAGTAACCCTGTATGTATGAATATGTCAAAGGAACCTTAGTCCTTGTATGATATCCTAATGCATGAAGATCACATGCACTATCATGTCAAAAAGGTGAAAATTTATAATCCACTTGATGCTCTAATTCCATAAAAGAAATTATTTAATAGGGTTTTTATGAAAAAAATGCATATGTTGAAAGAAAAAAACAATTTCCAACATTGGAGGTCATATCTTGAAAGGAATACTATATCATCTTATAAAAGAGGTCATAAGGTTTCCAATGACTACTCACTTGCCTCCTAATTCCTTACCATTGAAGAGAAATCAATTTTTGAAATCACCATATGTCAAAAATTGTCAAACTATCTAAGTCGACTTGAGTAGGCTCATAACCCTTTGGAAAAGAGATGTGTCCCTTCAAAATATGGAAAAGCCACTATAAATATAAACCTAAATGTTTCCATTCAAGCTCAGATTTTTTGGTGGAGATAAGACGAGGTAGAGAAGCAGTCATAGCCTAGAAAAGAAAGGAAGACAAGTTTGTAGAATTGTTACTAGATTAAATATTCTACCACAAGTTCAAACTATAAGCAAAGAAGTTGTCATATTTATCGTGGTCGAAGCTATCGTAGTTTTCGTGGTCAAATTTCTTATGGTTTTCGTGGTTGAAGCTACCATAGTTTTCATGGTCGAAGTTGTCATAGTTACCATCGTCAAAGCTGTCGTAGTTGTCGTGGTTGAAGCTACTATAGTCGAAGTTTTCATAGTTTCCATGCTCGAAGCTATCGTAGTTGTCATGGTCAAAGTTGTAGTAGTTTTTGTGGTCAAAGTTGTTGAAGTTATCTTGGTCGAAGTTATCGTAGTTGTTGTAGATTTTGTGGTCAAATTTGCCTTCTCTTGAGAACAAAAAAGGAAGAGTTGGAGAACTTTGTGAAGCAGCATATTGAAGATTTGTGGATATCATTGAAGACCATGGTGCATTGAATCCATCATGAGGTGACCTTGAAGAAGTTTTGTTTGGGTAACGTGAAGAGTTGTGGAGACACGTTTTGAGAATACAAAGTTGTCATTGATGAGCTAAGTGCTTTGGAGATCAAGGGCATTATTGAAGGTGAAGATTATTGTCAGGGTTGGTTGCAGAAGATACTGGGAGCCTTGAAGAACTATTAAACTCATCTTGATGAATTGAAGTTGTGGGTTGGATCCCTAAAGGATAGGAGTCCTAAAGAAGACCATGTTGGATCCCTAGAGGTTGGAGCCTCATAGAGACAAGGTTGGTGCCTTGGAAGATAGGGTTGGATACCTAGAGGATCTGAGTCCTCAAGAAACTAGGTCGGAGCTTGAACTAGATATAGCGTTGGATCCCTTGAGGTTGGTGCCTCAAAATTGACAAGGTTGGAGCCTTGGAAGTCCAAGTCGGTGCTTGGTAAATATAGGTTGGGAGATTGAAGACCAGTGTCTTCATCTAGGGTTGGATATGTACATTGTATTGTACTTGATTTATGATAAAGAAGAAATTAGTAAAAGAATTTATTCTCATTGTACATTTTGTGTTCTAAATATAAGTGATCTAATTGGTAAAAAAAACAATTGAAAAGAAATATTGATTCACCCACCTCTCAGTATTTTGAACAAGAGTTTCTTGTTGATACTCTCATTCTCACAATGGGAAAATTAGTGGGTATTGACATTTCATTGGGATAATTAATTTTGACCTAGTGTAATGACTTGTATTGCTCAATAAACAAGCCCATGCAAATCATAATCAACACTTCTTTTTAGGGATGCTACCAAGCCATGCGGATGGAATTACGCAAAACAATGTAAACTTTGAAACGGGAACTATAAACTCAAAACGGGAACTCTGGCCAAAAAACGCCAAAAAAACATCAAAAGCAGTGTTAAAAATGAAAAGTGTGTAGACTGAAACGATGGTTTTTTTTAGGGAAAATTTTGAACATGTTTTAAAAATGGCAGTGAAAACAAAATTTTCGTGCAAAATACAACTTGAAAACGAAAAAATGATTATACGGGAACGATGAATTTTTTTTAGGGTCAATCTTCAAAATTTTAAAAAATGCTAGTAAAATGATCCAACAACATAAAAATGACTCATAACTTCTCATTTAATACCATATGGAAATCAAAAATTTTATTTCAAGATACGATGCATACAACAGTTAGATAAACTGTCTTAAACAATTATTCAAAATCACTCATATTTTCTTGCACACCATTAGAATTCACATCTTCAGATGAGTGACTGGATGCTGACGAAGATGTTCCATATTCTTCTCTTTCATCAA
>APFE030473178.1:0-15051 GCA_000404065.3 Pinus taeda | reverse complement strand
GGGACATGTATTCCAAGCTGAATGGTGGGGGGAAACATCCTAGTGGGTGTTGATTCAGTTTATTATGACTATGGAAATTGGCAAAGACAATGGCTAATGATTTGGAAAGGCATGAGGCATTAATTGACATTTTATTTATGAAAATAATGGAAATTAGGAGAAAAGGAAGGTGAAAGGTCCCAAGTTGCATGTGAGGAGGAAAATGAAGGAAAATAATGGAAATTGAAGAAAATAGAGGCCTCATTAATAAAAAGGCTTTCGAGGATCAGTTGGTAAGCTTTTGACAGTTTTGGTAGAGCTCTCTTCTAGTCTCTCTCTCTCTCTCATACTCTTGGATACTTAGAGTCTTCGCGGAGTACTCTTGGAGGGTGTGACATACTTGAATTTTTGGAGCAAGAAGGCAAAGGAAGAGCAGGAAAGCATAAGAGGGCATTGAGATTAGAAACCACAACATTTTTTCTTGCACGTACCGAGTTGCATGTATGATTTCCTCACTAATTGTTTCATGCATGGCACATGCATGTGGTTTCTTGGTTATGATCTATCACTGGCATGGAGGATTTCCTGAATTGATAGTGGATTTTCCTAGCCTTTTGATTTCCTTGATAGCCATGGTGATTTTGTGTTTACTTTCATTGTTTGTTTTTGGTTGGTTCTCATGTTTCCTTAGCTTGGGCTGAGTTACTAGTTCCTGGAGCCTTGGTTAGACAAATGATATGGAGCCCTATAACGACTTGGGTTGAGTTACTAGTCATGTAGCCTTGGTTGGAAAAATGCTCTGGAAGCCCTCTAACAACTTGGGTTAAGTTATTAGTCTTGGAAGCCTTGTTTGGACAAACACTCTAGAAACCCTTGGTGGGTTGAGTTACTAGTCCTGAAAGCCTTGGTTGGACAAATGCTCTGGAAATATGGCAACAGTTGTGGGTTGAGTTACTAGTCCTGGAGCCTTGGTTGGACAAACGCTCTAGAACTCGGCAACGGTCATGGGTTAAGTTACTAAAACAAAAAGCCTTGGTTAGAACAAACGTTTCAGAGCCCTGGAAGGCTTGGATAGAGACAAATATGTTGTTGACTTTGTGATGTCTGACTGTGAGGTGGAACCATTGTTTGATGGGTTGAGGTGGATGGCCTATGGAAGCCTTGGACGAGTTTTGATTGATGTGTTCTATGGGATCCCACATTCATGCCTGGAATATGGCATGGGGGTGAATGGCTAAATAGAGGTTTGGCTCAACCATATGGTCGGGTGGAACATGGAAGTCCCATATTGGATTTGGATTTTGCATCATTAATGAAAGGTTATTTCTCCTAATATTTCTATGAGTATTATGATGGATTATAAGTGGTTTATATGGCTGAGATTCCATTGGTATTTCTGTCCCTATTATGCTAGTTATGTATGTATTTTATGACAACAACTATGTATGGCCCTCATCATGTTCTTACTTGTTATTGAATGATCAATGTATCTGTGAAGTAATGGATGAAATGGAAGCTAATGTGATAAGGAGACAATGCTTCATAGCAAATCTCAGATAAGTATGAGACCCCTATGTTAAGAACTGTTAATTACACCTATAGATTACACGTCTGCAATATGTTTGAAGAAATGTTTGTCATGGCTAGTAGGGGTCCAATCAAGGTCTTGAATGAGTATTTGCCTTAGTACTGTCATTTCCATGTTATTTTACTGATATGAAGAATGGTTCAATTTTGGGCAATGACCTAGGATTTGAGCCTGAAAAGTGGCCCGAATCCCAGGGTTGCTGGCATAGCACTGACAGTTTTGGTCTCTGGTCGCTGGGAGGCAAGTCTATGAGAGCGACTTTGGGTTTCTGGTCGCACTCATGCCTATAGCATGGGAGCGAATAAGGCTTAAGTTGTCCAAAAGTTTAGTGGTACCCCAAGGTAAGTTGTCTAAAGTATTAGATTGGTTCTTAAGGGTCCTGTAACTGATGATTAATGTCTATATGGTGTGTTTCTGTTGGTTCCACTTCCTTAACGTCACTTAGGAGGTCGAATCATATCATAGTGTCCTCTTGTCACATGTTTACCCTGACTGAATGATTGCTTGGCTAGATGTGGGAGGAGGGTTTTACAAACAATTTGGCAAAGGGACGGTGCACAGAATTTGACAGTCAGAACAGGCGAATTTGTCACCTCTTTAATTTTCCCTTGTGGCCCTTAAAAACCGCAAACATAATTTTATCCATTATTATATAAAAATAAAAGGAAATATAAAATTTGGGTTGGTGGGCCTCCACCCCCATCACCCCACAACAACAATGGTTATTATAAAAATATAAAAAAATAGGGGTTCGGCCACCGAGAGACCCGAGCCCACCCAACCGGATGACACGAATACACGTGGAGAGGCTAATAGGGTTTGAACCCACCCAACTGAGGTGGGTTAGCTCGCCAACAGGTGGCCCCGAACTTAGCAACGCCAACCGTGAAACATAATTGCCGAACTATATAAATGTAAATTTCATTAATTTGAAACAAAAGCATGCCATATGGGGTGCGACGGGGGTTTGAACCCAGTCCGCCCTTGTCTTAATTGTCTTCGCCACCAACGAGCCAATGACTCATACATTGGTAACTCTGTCGACCACTTCTATATGAACCCCAACATTTTATCATCCGAGGGGAGGGCATGGCGGAATCGGGACAACAACAAAACATTTTGTAGGTGGAACCAAGAGTGCCCATGCCCGAACTAAACCTAGGCGGGCATGAAATTCGAGAAAGATTCCTAGGGAATCTTTGGGGAATTTTTTTGCAAGGAATCTAAAGATTCTTTGGATCTCTAGATATCACCTGCTCATAAATGGTCAAATTTATAGTCATTTGACATGATTTTGCACCATGAATCCAATGGCGATGTTCGTTTCTACATCTGAGCTTTGTGTTTTTCTTCCATGACAGAAATTGGAGGTATAAGGATCATTTATGTAAAGTTGATTGTAATTCATTTTTACTTTCATTTAATGAAAGAGGACTACCCACTTTGAGCAGGGCCCGGAGACATAGCCCAAATTGAGTGAACTTCGTAAACAAATCATTTTGTGCCTTTCATCTCATGGTTGCTTTATGATTTCCACTTCTTTTTCATGTGTTTAAGTTGCTTGGTTACATGCCCTTTTATATGAATCCATGAAGTAAAAGATCTAGATCAACGACAAGGAAAAATTAAGCATTAGATCCATGCAAAAGCTTATGAAAGGAAGAGAATTATATGTCGACAATTTCTCTTAGAAAGGAATCCACATTTAGAAGGTGTTTATATAAATCTTATTATGAAATTTAGTTTTAATTGTTCACTGTGCGGGAGAAATTTGATTGTGTGGAGCTTCCACATAATGTTGGGGCCCACGTTTTTTCATGCGTCATGTGTGTGTGTGTGTATGTTTGTGTGTGTGTGTATTAGTTGGGCAGGAGGAACTAATTGTGTGGAGCTTCTATACTTCTGCACAATGAAAGGCATTGAAAAAACAATAAAAAATAAATAAATAAAATAAATATATCATTATTAAACAAAAATAAAGGCATATTTGAGCAAGATGAACCAATCAATAGGAATTGACCAGTGGTAATCGAATCCAATTATGGGATGGATTCATTGTCCTCCTCCTTTATCGCAAGAAAAAGATGATCTAGTGCTATTAATTTAGCTAGCTATACCCATAATAATGTTAATATAGGTAGTGACAATATTTATAACTAATTATTCCACATATTAAACTATTAATTGTATTGGTTTAATGTACTAGCCTATAATTACCGCTAACCACAATATTACCTTAATGGCTTCATCCATTGCCATTGTGGATGAAGCTCATTTCCCGAATCTAAATCCCTCTCTAATTAACAATCATGTTGACTTTAGAAACCATTGAATTTCTCCAAGTGTAACTTTGAATGATTGAATTTCTCCAAATTTAGCTCTGAGTAGCTAACTTTATTCAAATTTAGCTATAGAGAATGGAATTCTCCCAAGTTCACCTCTAAATCGCAAATTCCAAATCCAATATAAACAATTGCAATCGATCTGTCCCATAACAACTCTAAGAATTTTTATGAACTGAAACCATGTAAGTACTCCCAACTTCTTCAAATATTGAATTTTGCAATGATTTTCACGGCAACCATGGAATAATTTAAGTATTGGTTGATATTTCTAGCTCTCAATATTGAAGATTAGTAATAAAACTTATTGGAAACCATAAAATGCTTTTTGAGTTCAAAATTTACCCTTACTAAGTATTTTGAGTGCGACAAGGACATAAAACATTAGATCCATGCAAAAATTACGAAAAACAGAGAATTACATGTCAATCGATTCTCTTAAAAGTTGAAAATAATTAATATTATATTGTATTAATGGAGAAATGGTTACATGGTTGTAACATAACTCAAGTTAGGATTAGTTCCTAGGTTGTAGGAGTTTGTTCTCACCTCCCTATTCCTTTGTGATGTATTTATTGATTCATCTTTGATTAATTGACGTGAGTGTGTATGCTCTAGTTTGTGCAGCCTCTAGGTGCAGCTTGCTCATCTGTGAGCTGCTGGTTAATTTAGCTCATTTATTTTCTTTCTAGTTTTCTAACATGGTATTGAAGCTGAGATCTAGTGAGCCTAACTTACCTATAGAGACTTATTGGATACATTAAATCCCTAGTGGCTACAGATCCTTCATGGCTACAGTGCTCCAGTGGCAACATCGAAGCCTTAGTGCTCACACTTTCAGAGTCTAGGTAGTCTGGCGTGGACATACTTTACTCACAGGAGAAATTTACTTTCTCACAGGTCTCAGCTGATCATCGCGGTTTTTGGAGTAACATAAGTGATGATAATCATGGATCTCGAGGTCTAAAGCATGATGATCCCACCATCACTTAGAGTGATTTTGTTCATCGCCCCCAAAAATCGCGTTTTTCTGATATGAAGGAGCGGTGACTTATTTTTTATGGTTTTGTGCATGAGATCTTGCTAGATCAGTGGTGGATCTGAGTTGCAGACACAAAGGTCATGGTAGATTGGTGGTAGATCTGTGATCGATTCGAAGGTTCTCGTGTGTGTTGAGATTTTTTTTATTTATTGTAGCTTGTAATTGTTCACTTGGTTAGAATCGACTGAAGATCAGGGGATCTAGAATCTGATCAATGGAACATGAAAAATTTTGCGGAAGCTTATCTCAATGAGACTAACAAACTCGATGGGACCAATTATACCAATTGTAAATTCAAGCTATAGACGTTGCTTGAAGGATCGAGTGCATGGTTGATTGTCAACGATGATGAGCAGAAGCCGACCATTTCAACAGGTGGTACGACAACACTAGTACAGGATTAGGATAAAAGGAAGAATAAGGTGAAAGTTCTATTGCAGATGTCTTTTAAAGACAACATTATCCCACATATAAGAGATTGTAAATCATCCAGTGAGATATGGACTACACTCAAGAACCTTTACCAGACGCAGAACACCAATCGTGTCTTGTAGCTCAAAGTCAAGTTGTTTTCCATGAGGATGAAGGAGAATGAATCTATCATTGGATTCATTGCATGAGTCAAGGACCTGAAGGACATATTGGTGACATCGGGGAGAAGGTGTCTAATTTTGATCTTATCACAATTACATTGAATGGGATGATGGATGAATACCATATGTTCATCACAGGCTTGTCTGCAAGGGAGAAAGCCCCTGTATTTGAAGAGCTAACAAGAATCCTGATACAGGAAGAAGAGCAGCAATAGAATTTGAGACCACAGAGTGTCAATCTTGCTTTGATGGCGAAGAAGAAGCCATACAAAGGGAAACAACCACAGGGACAGAAAGGCGGTGGCGCTTTTCAGAAGAGACCATTTAGAGGTATGTATCCAAGTAACAGTGGTAACAAATTTGACAATAAATGTTTTTACTGTGGGAAAAGCAGTCATTTAGCTAAGTTTTGTTTTAAGAGACAGACAGATGAGGGTAGAAATAAACAGAGTAAGCACACTAGGCACTTTTCTGATGAAGGTCATAGTCATGATCTTCGATTATTTGTAGCTGACTATGCTCTTTCATCTCTTGAGGAGGATAAGGCCAAAACATGGTTCGTAGATTCAGGTGCATTATTACATATGACAAGTAATAGATATTGGTTCGAGAATTTTAAAGAAACTACATGTGGAGCTAACATATATCTAGGTGATGACAAAGGTTATCAAATTAAGGGGTACAATGATATTCCGGTGATGTTGGCTGATGGTAATATCAGATATATTAAAAATGTGATGTATGTACTCAGGATCAAGAAGAGCTTGATCTCTGTTTCATTGATGGTAGATTAGGACCTACAAATCGAATTCTTCAGAGCATACTGTGTCATAAAGGACAACAAGAAGGAACCAATTGCATCAGGAGTGCATGTGGGAGGCCTATATAGGTTGAATGTCAAGAGCGTGCCACACTAAGCTCTGGATTCAACAGGATTGACATGCGATAATCTTTGGCATCATAGATTTGGTCATCTTAACCTACTAGATCTCATACTGTTGAAAAGAGAAGGTATGGTTGATGGACTTCCTACTTTTTAGAATGTTCATTTAGATTGTGATGGATGTGCATTATGTACCCAGGATCAAGAATAACTTGATCTCTGTTTCAATGATGGTAGATCAGGACATACAAGTCGAATTCTTCAGAACATACTGTGTCATAAAGGACAACAAGAAGGAACCAGTTGCATTAGGAGTGCATGTGGGAGGTCTATATAGGTTGAACGTCAAAAGCATGCCACACCAAGCTCTAGCTTCAACAGGATTGACTGCTGAGAATCTTTGGCATCATAGATTTGGTCATCTTAACCTACAAGATCTCATGTTGTTGAAAAGAAAAGTTATGGTTGATGGACAACCTGCTTTTTAGAATGTTCATTTAGATTGTGATGGATGTGCATTAGGGAAAATTCATAGGGAAGAGTTTAGGTTGAATGTTGATAGGAAGAAAAGAGATATTATGGAGCTTGCTCATACAGATATATGCAGACCTATGCAGACTAGGTCACTAGGTGGTGCATATTATTTTTTACTCTTTACTGATGATTACACTAGATTCTCTTGGGTACACTTTATCAGGAAAAAAAGCCATACATTTCAATGCTTTAAAGAATTTAAGAATATGGTGGAGAAGAAGACACAAAAAATCATGAAGATTCTCCTCTCCGATCAAGGGGGAGAATACAAGTTGGGAGAGTTCATGAAATTTTGCAGGAATCATGGGATTATTCAAGAGTTCACAGTACCTCACACTCTGTAGTAGAATGGAGTTGTTGAACGAAATAACAGAACCCTTGTGGAGTGCGCATGAAGTATGCTTCAATGTAAGGGTCTATCCAATGTTTTCTGGGCTGAAGCCATCAACACTGCAGCGTACTTGAAAAATAGGAGTCCAACTAAATGTCTCAATTTTAAAACTCCTTTTGAAGTGTTTTATGGATATAAGCCTGCAGTGAATCATTTAAGGGTTTTTGGGTCAAAATCCTTTGCCCATATTCCCAAGGATGATAGGAAGAAGTTAGATCCTAAGGCCATGAAATGCATCTTTGTAGGATACTACACTGAATTTAAAGCTTAGTTGTTTAATCCTTCAACTCATAAAGTTTTTGTGAGTCGAGATGTGCTATTTTATGAGCAGACTAATGAAGGAAATAAGGAGAACAATGTTGAAGACTGGCACCTTACATTGTTGATGGAAGAAAGCAGCGAGGACAATTAGCAACAACAGCAACAACAGAAAGAGGAGGAAGCAGGTGATGTAATCAATAAGTCAAACCTGCTAAGGTCTGAAGCAGACAGATTTGAGGTGAGTCCCCTACCAAGGAGATTAGGTAGGCAGACTCAACTACTAGCCAGATTGAAAGACTATGTTTTAATGTCAAACATTTTAAATGTTATAGAGCCCACAAATTATGAAGAAGCTAGTCAATTTCATGAATGGAAGGCTGCAATGAATGAAGAATTTGAATCTATTATTAGAAATAATACTTGGAAACTAGTTGAATTGCTTGAAGGAAAAATACCCATAGGTTGCAAGTGGCTTTACAAACCTAAATTTAATGTTGATGGTAGTATAGAAAAGTTTAAAGCTAGATTGATAGTAAAGGGTTATTCACAGAAACAGGGAATTGACTATGAAGAAACCTTTGCTCCTGTAGCCAAACTGCATATTATTATAATGTTAATCATTGTAGCTACAAAACATCAGTGGAAGCTACACCGGTTAGATGTTAAGTCTACATTTATAAATTGTGATTTAAAGGAAGAGGTTTATTTAATGCAGCCTAAAGGGTTTGTTAAACAAGGGCGGGGGCATTTAGTTTGTAGTCTATTGAAAAATGCCTTTTATGGTTTAAAACAAGCACCCAGGTCTTGGTACAAGAAGATTGATTGATTTTTCTTACAGCATGGTTTTCATAGCAGTAAGAATGATCCAAATCTATATACCATGTGTGATGATCAAGGGTAGATAATTTTGATTTCCTTGTATGTGGATAACATGATTATAATAGCTAATGCAGATGCATTAATCAAAGAAATCAAATTGCAAATGTCACGAAAGACCTTGAAAGTTTACATTATTGTCTAGGCCTGCAAGTGTGGAGAGACTCTAGGCAAAATTTCCTTAAGGGAAGTATGTTAGAGGGTTGCTTAAAAAGTTCAGAATGAAACAAAATAAGATAACATCAATACATTTGCAGTAGAACCTGAAATTGTGCAGAGGTGATGGCTCTAAAGAGGTGGATGCTACTTTGTACATGCAACTAATTGGTAGTCTGATATATCTGACTACAAGTAGACCATACTTAACATACTCTGTTAGTGTGTTGAGCCAGTTTATGTCTAAACCTCTTGAAAGTCATTGGGTGGCAACAAAGAGTGTATTGAGGTATCTTCATGGTACTTGTGATTATGGTATTTTATACATTGATACATCTGATGTTACTTTAGCATGCTTTTCAGACTCTGATTGGTTAGGTAACCTGGATGATTGACGATCTATCACGGGTTATGCAATCAGTGTTGGATCTGGAGTCATAGCATGGAGCAGTAAAAAAAAGAGCACTGTCTTTATCTTCATGTGAAGCCGAGTACCAAGCAGTATGCACAACCACATGTGAAGCTATCTAGGTGAGGAGGCTTCTCCATGATGCAAAAGAAGAGCATAAAGAAGTGATCGTCATCAACTGTGACAACCAGAGTTCCATTAAGATGGCGAACAACCTTGTGTTTCATAAGAATACGAGACACATAGATACTTAATTTCACTTTGTAAGAGAAAAAGTCTAGTCAAAAGAAATTTTTATTGAATATTTTTACAAAGCCTCTTGGGAAAGTGAAGTTTGAATTGTTTAGGGGGATGTTAGGACTTCAGGATAAAGTTTTCTTCATTAACGGGAAGAGTTGAAAATAATTAATATTATATTGTATTAATGGAAAAATGGTTACATGGTTGTAACCTAACTCCTTAAGTTAGGATTAGTTCCAAGGTTGTAGGAGTTTGTTTTCACCTCTCTATTCTTTTGTGATGTATTTATTGATTCATCTTTGATTAACTGACGTGAATGTGTACACTCGAGTTCCAAATATAGCTTGCTTGCTCACCTATGAGTAGCTAGTTAATTTAATTCATTTATTTTCTTTCCACTTTTCTAATTAAAAAATCCACTTTTAAACCGTGTTTTAGATAGTGCTTATATAAATATTATTATGATATTTTAATTTTATGTATTCATTGTGCGTGGAGAGTTGATCGCGCTGAGCTTCCGCGCAATGTTGGGCGCACGAAAACAAAAATATCATTATTAAACAAAAATAAAAGCATATTCGAGCAAGATGAACCGATTGTTAGGAATTGACTACTGGTAATCGACTCCCATTATGGGATGGATTCATACTCGTCCTTTATCGCCAAAAAAAAGTTATTCCACCATCGCCCAGCCACAGCTTACTTTCTAGCAGATGAGGTTGAGCGACCACTAGATCGGGGAAAGCAAAAGTAGGAGCGTCCCTTTCTTTTCCGTGTCATAGCTGCGGACCTACACAAGAATCAGTGGTTGGTAAGGATATGCGCATAGCTTCAATTTATTCGACGTGATCGAGACCAGATAAAGTAGTTCCATTCCAAGGTGCATGCCTATAAAGGTGCATATCCGGACCTACACAAGAATCAGTGGTTGGTAAGGATATGCGCATAGCTTCAATTTATTCGACGTGATCGAGACCAGATAAAGTAGTTCCATTCCAAGGTGCATGCCTATAAAGGTGCATATCCGTACTAGTAGGTAGTAGATCCCATTCCGCCTAGGGCATCAGTGTCACAGGCCAAAGGGAAAAAGGGAGTTTGCATATATTACGTTACCTTATAACTCATTATCAAAATGGGTTATAAAATTCAGGGCATTTTAAGTGGATTGCATATAGGATGGAAATGGCGCGGTCAAAAAATTGACGGTACCTATATCTGTCTGATTCTCTAACCTGAGGGTAAAATTCATGCCAAACTGGACAATAAATCTCAACACGGGGAGCTTTTCCAACATGTTATCCCAATCCCTACCGTATCATGACAATCCAAGCTCAGGTGGAGATCTATTCCGCCAGCTCACAACTCAGGTGGATAACTAATCCAGTTGCTACTTATAGTGCACATTCAAGGTCAGCTCGAAAATGTCACCATTCGAGGTAATGGTTGGATCATTCAAATTCACAAATGAAAATGCCACCCCATTCGCTCAGGTGATATCCCCACGAGAACAGTAGAAATTCTAGCTCGATTGAGGCATCTGAGAAGATAAATAGCTTCCAGATCGCCCAATTTTCGACCAACAATGTTTCGCCATTAGCCAATACAGGGTTTCTCTACTATCTCCAACTATCTGACTAAGGCAACTAATATTTCCCAATCTATCCACTGTAAATACACTGGAAATTGAAACAATTACATTGTCCAACGTAAACATATACTCCACCACTTATTAATAGTGCTCAGCTTATTAATGGTTGAATAGGCTGGTAAATATGCGTTGCCTCTGGCTTGTTTCCATTCTCTACCGGATTGACCCGGAATTAGTAAATAGCTCATCCTTACTACCGGCCTTTTGGCTTTCTCGGGCATTCAGCCCCGTTAGTGGGGCGCTGCATAGGCTTTGTAATTTAATTAAAGAATAAACATATAATGTGAATAATTGATTTTTTTGGCTTCGTATTCAGGTGTAATATTCTAGAAAGGGTAGTCGACGTTCCCAAAACAACATCCAGGTTTACGTGAATATTGTTTAATACTTTGGCATTTTATTTGAATATGGTTAACATTTTGGTATTTTATTTTTCGAAAAGAATTTTGCATAGTGTTGGCGATTTGTTAGAGCGACTTCAATGTGGTGTTGTTTCTCGTCGTGTACGTGGTCAAGATGGGGCTTCACAAGACACACACTGGAGGGCTGGTGGAGGCTCAAGGGTTGCTCTTCTTTGGTGGCTAGATATGCACACGAAATAGACGATAAAATTCCCTACGTCCAAGTCTGCAACATATGTTAAAAAAAAGCAATCACTTTGCTGGAAGTAAGCGTGTCTTCCTTTCATTCTGTGTGTTAAGCTAACGCATAAAAATAGGCGCTAGTCTAACGAATCAAAAAGACATTGTTTGTGTATGCGAAAACAACATTGCACAACATTGAAATAACTGAATGATTGAAGCAAAACATGCAGTCAAGTTCCATTCTGTAAACTACACTTGACCCTAGCTGTCCAAAACACATAGCTTATATGAATCACACAACTGTTCAGAAACAATATGGTGTCGCGCCAGATAAAACCACAGTGCCCCTTTTCACGATGAAAATAATATATAATCTATTCATGATTTGTAGCGGCATAACTTTGACAGAACAGAAAGAGACAGCGCTTTGAATGGAAGAATGAAGGTTGTAAAACGACCCTATGAGACAACTTTGGTCACATCCTTGCTCGTTCATATTACTGGGTGGGATTGGTGAGATATCAGTGCAGGTTCATTTAATTTTGGATTTAATATGAGCGTAAAGGGATAAAAAATTTTCTGGTGAATTTTTTTATAGAATATAAAATATAACCTGTAACTTCTCATTGTTTAAAATGTAATTTTGAATGCTATATAGATTACACAAAGTTAAATATCTTACTTGCACATTTTTTTTACTTCTAATTACTCTACATGAAAATGTTAAAGTCGAGGAGACATAACACAAATTCACATATAAAAAATGATACTTGCAATGAAGTCCATGAAGTGTATTTATCCTTTTCCAACTAGTGACTTGCCTAAATTATCTTGACATGCATCCACATTCCACCACACACTAAAAGTAGTCTATCACTTGACTTAACACTCAACCACTCACTTAACTCTAAAGATGGACTGCACTTAACACTTCATCCATCACTAGACTTGATTCAACACTTAGTTAAATGACTCTCTAATTTTAGCCAACTCCTGGGTAATTACAATTTCTAACACTCCCCCTTAATTACGACTGTATGACTCAACATAACTCAAACATGACTCAACTATGCTTGTTAGGCTAAGAATAGAAATTAACTCAATTATCACTCAAACATGTATGTTCGTCTATGTCTCATTTAGGCTTCAATGACTCAAGACTTTCACAATTTTGTATTTTCTCTTTCTCTTCTTCCAAATTATATATCCTCGAAATTGCCTCATTCTCTCTTGAACTTTCTCACTGTAGGCGTTATTCACTTGTTGCTACTGCAATTTTTCTTTGACTTGTTTTGAACTTGCGCTTAAACACAATTTGATCTTGTCTACTACATCTACCTCTTCAAATATTCGTTAAACCATGGACTGCTGCCATAACATTGCATCTTCAAACTGTATTCTTTCCTTTGCTTCTCACGCTTCATATTTTTGACTTTCTTTCTACCATATTTCTTGATAACAAAATATTATATCTCCTACTGCTGAAAAATGGTTTCAATGCATTCATCTTTGTCTTTCATATCATTCTTTTCACTTTCATCATCAGGTATTGCTGCTTTTTTCTTATAATCTGCACACTCAAGATTATTATTCACCATTTCATTCAATTCTTTTATTCCAATTATTTCTTTAAGAATCGCATCAATTTTTTCTATTGGTTTCTTAATCCATTCTTCCATGAGCTTCAAATTTGCATCAAAATTATTAACAACCTTGTTTTCAACTTTTTCAGCCATGCTATTTTAAACACATGCATATTCAAAAACAATGTTAAAAGCATCTTTATTATTCTTTTGAGTGAGAACTTCTTGCTTTACATTTGCCTTCTTTTCAATTGCATGAAGGTTGTCTTCCACTGTTATATTGTTAGTAAATATTCTATTAAAAAATACTTCAATCGTTTTATCCTGTTCTTCATCATCAACTGCTACTAGATGACATACTGCTTCATGAGCAGTTCCAACTACTTCATATCTTGCTGCTACAGTGATAGCTTCAACCTTCAATGTTTAATCAAACATTGCGCTTACCATATTGTCACAATAAATTCTTATTTCAAAAAAGAAACCACACATATCATCAACATAATGTTCATCCACACTATGGTAGGATATCCAAGCATCCATCTGCTCATTATCAAATTCATTGACAATTTCAACTTCACCAAATCCATGAGTTGTGGCTAGATTCACCAATTCACATATAACTTTGCACAGTCATCATCCATGTGTCTCTCATTACAATGGGATTCACCATCATCTATATCATCCACATTACAGCGAAGTCCTTGAGAATTTATTATCTCTTGCTCTGTTCACACACAAAGGCTTCAACTTCTCTCTCTGTAATCTTTGTTGCATATTCTTCATCCATATGCATGCTTGCATAATGGGTTTCAATTTTATGGTCTTGACAACCATCATCCGCTTTTGAGTGGGATTCTCCAAGCTCTGTTTTCCTCTTAGAGTCTCTCTCATTTACTCTCAGATCTGCGGCTGACTTCTTTGCTTGTGACATAATCTGTTGTTGCATGTCACTCCCCCTTACGCCAAATTCTTCTTCCAGGAACTTCCATGCTTCCTTGGAAGTTGCAACCTTTGGTACCTTGCACAAACACTTCTCATCCAATGCGTGTTATATAAAATTCAATGTTAAAACATTGCATACTTCATCATATGGGTTATTAGAATCATACTCAATTAACTCTTTAGCTCGAAGAAAAGTTAACATCTTGATAACCCAATGATAAAAATATTTACCTATAAACAATGGAGGTGGTATCAAATCAAAGCTACATCAATCACCCTCGATTTCTTCTTTGTCTTCTGCTAGACTTCTAAGTTCCTCAGCTACCGCCTAGACCTCTCTAACTATGGCAATGATCTTTGCCTCTTCTTTTCGATTTCTTTTCTTAATATGCTTTAATTTCACTTTGTGACTCATGACTGTGGTCTTTCCTCTGTTTTATAGATTCTTTCTTGATTGCATGAGGCTCTTCCATATCGCCCTTGAAAAAAAAAAAAATTGTCAATATGCACCCCGTAAGGCAACATTCTTCACTAAAAAATTATCATGCTTGACAAAACATAAAAAAAATTCACTAATAGATGAACTTTAACAAAGCCCTAAATTCTCTTGCCAATAAACCCTTTTTTTTCTTAATTCTCTTTCAATCAAAGAATATCCAACTCTTAAAATAAACTTTTATACCACATACTTTTTTTAATAACTTTTTTTCCCAAAAAACTTATGCCATATATCTTTCGACCCTTTAAAACAACATTCAAAAACTTCTTTAATTAAAACACCTTTGGAATAAGGTCAATCTACTTAAAAAAAAATCACATATCTCCTTAGGACTTGTGCATAGGAAGAATAGCATGCTAATTGACTTTTCATATCCTTCGATTGGTGAGTGGTGAATTCAACTTATTCCTTCAGCAGCTAGTGTGAGAGGAGTTTGCAACCCACACGTGATGTCGACGGAAACTCACGACTCTCTTAACCACCAGTTGTTGAAGATAA
>APFE030473169.1:0-12457 GCA_000404065.3 Pinus taeda | reverse complement strand
ACCCTTTCTAAATGCATGAAAGGGTCTATAAATACTTAATTAAACTAACTAACTACAAAATTAAAATGCTATTTAACTTGATCTTGAATATCTCCTTCACAACAATCTGGTAGTCGTCAACATTATTCATCACTCTGGTTGTTTTCCCTTTGATCTGAGTTGGCATATCGCTAGCACCGGTTCCACTTCTTGAGGGCGATTGAGACGAGAATTGAGTTGAGCCGAGTATGTGGCATCGTGTATATCGGGGATGATACACCCGATTTCATCTGTTAGACACTTGAGGGCGGCTCTTTGGCTGTATGGTTTTACTAGGAACAATCAATAGGTGTCCCAGGTTAAACTTTGAATACCTGTAATTAACCTCCCATTCTTTTCCAGCTCTTGATAACATGATTGCTCCAATGTTTTAGCCAACAACAATTTACCCGGTGTACATTGAGAGATCATATTAGATAAATAGAGAGTATTGTTAATTAATTCATTCAAATTACTTGTGGATAATTTGCATCTAGAAACTGCTCTCTCTGCCTTCATCAATTGGGACTACCATTCCAAGAATAGGATTTCTTTATGTGATTCTAGGATTTTATGCAAATTTGCTACCTGTCCCTCACTAGTGTCCTGCCAAGTAAGAAAATCTGTTAAGGTCTCATCGGCCTGCTCTAAGTCCTGTCTAGCATCAACTGATTTATTGATTATTGATGCTGTTATGTCACACAGGGGTTCAACTTGAGCAATTTTATGACACAATAGTCTTATTTGTGTTACCAGTGCCTTATTAATCTGTAGTGCTTCTGTCCTGAAATCGGCAGGCTACGGAAGACTCTTGAACTTCTCTATTTGAAGTGATAATTGAGCAATTTGTTCATCTTTTGTCTTCACCATTAGTTCATTCATCGTCTCCAATTTTGCTAATGCTTCTGATAATTCTTTCTGCCTTTGAATCGCGCTCGAATCTACCCTTTGTTTCTCTTCAAGTAGCTACTTGCTCAGTTGATTATTTAAATGCTGCTGAGTTGACAATTGTTGTTCTAATTGTTCTACTTTCTGTTGTGTCTACGATAGATGTGTTTGTAACAAAATGATTGCCTGGTCTTTTTCTTTTAGAAAATTACTCACTTCTGATGCCTTGTCCATGGTGGCCGCTGAATAGGCTCCGGCATACTGGGACAACTTTGTTAGGTCATCGAAAGGATCGAACTTCTCCTTCCAAACTACGTTGGCTGTCTCTGTTTGTTCGGGGAATGGGGAAGGTTGATCAATCCTTCTCCTTTTTCGTTGTCGCTTTACTACGGCCCTGTGTTTTGGGTTGTAAAAGACATCCAATAGAGGTATATCCTCCACTTGCAAAATGATTTGATCCAAAGGATCTTTCAGAATTATTTCTAAGTCTGTACTAGGGGGTAGGCCGTTGATTCCTTCACTTGGAACCTTTTTTGACGTTGTATCCTGTGTATCTGTCGCTTTGGATGTATCAGCATCTTTTGAGCTTTCCAGATTGCTTATGATTGAGTCGAATTGTTGCCATTCTTGGAAAAATCTCGGGTCAATCTGGGTATCGACATTCACATCCTTGCTGCTCTTATCCTACTCCTTTCTTTGTTCCTCCTCATGTATTTTCTATTGCTCTTTCCTTCATGCGTCCTCCTGTTCTTCCCTCTGTACTTCCTCCTACTCTTTCCTCTGGACTTCTTCAAAAATTTCTGATGTAGCAGGAGGTTCGTCGGTAAGTTGTTGTTCAGGCTCGCTTGATTATGTCATCGGGGTAGTAGTAAATCTAGAGGTAGAGTTTGCAACCTCTGCTCTCTGAGTTTGTTAAATTCCACTAACCCGTCGCCGTGATATCTCATTTTAGCTAGTGTTTGAACCTGAAATAATGACTCCGCCGAAGAAAATAGGTCATCAAACTCATCTTCTTTATGTTCAAACTTAGCGAGTTTTGCCTGTTCCAGTACATTATAAACGATTTTCCTTTGATCAAATCGTCTATTAGGAAGAGTGGCGAGATTCAATATATTTATCTTTTCTGCTTCTTTCTCTACATGCTTATAGTCATGGAGAGTGTAAACACCACACCTTAGAGGAAAAGGAGGCCAAACTTGCTTCTTTGAATTCCTCAGAGTCTTGGTCGCTCCTGAGGACGTAAGCTGATATGCTATCTCTCTAGCCAACAGTTTGTCGGGTATGTACAAGGGGAGAACATGAGGCCTGGCAAGGCTGCCGAAAACTCTTATATATGTAAATTTATCCTCTCCAAACCAGTTTCCTAGGGCGGTTAAGTCAATCTCTTCTTGTGAGGAAATCTTAGGAGCAGACTTGTCAAAATTTGCATAGTAAATGGGCAGCATTAATCCATTGCAAACTTGATATAGGTGGTCTTTATAATGGGCTTTCCACAACTTCTAGTGATAGATATGAATCGGCATGGGGTTCTGTGGAGTCCATCTCCACCCCAGCATAGGAAATTCGAAGTTAAAACAAAGAGTATCTAAGATGTAGGCACTATAATAAAATGGAGGAATAGACCTATCGGTAATGCGAGTTTTATTTCTGAACTCAAGAATAGCAGTTTCTAACTTATCAGATAATATATTCCCCCAATCCATTATTTCGCTATTGACTGCTACTTCCATTAAAGGAACCATCTATATTGAGAATTTTGAGGAATCATGCAACCCCCCAATTCTACACATCATCGCCCCAACGTAACAATAAGGAGAACACAAGGAATCGACATAGTACTTACCCGAGGACTCATGCTTGTGTTTTGCGAGGTTCTGTCTCCATTCCCGTATAGGTGCTGATTCAATTTCATTTTCATCTCTGAACTTCTCCAGAAATGCTTTGTTATACTTCTTCTCTGGTTCAGGCAAATGGTACATTTGTCTCAAATCATTGGGTTGAAATGGACTGAAGACTCTCCCGTCGACTGTGCAAAATGTTCTGTTTGTAACCGGGATTTCCTCAACTGCCCACCTTACTACATCTATGTATGGAAGAATTTGCTCTCGAGCCGCTATCCGGTGTAAGTAAGAATCGGCTAAATCCTTTAGGGTAGCCTCAGACTTTCGGTTCGAACCTGCTGTAGCTTGTACTGATACTGCTTCAGGCTCTTCGACTTCAACTAGATTATAGATGCTCTGCCAACTAGTATTGCCGAGACCAAGATATGTAGTGTCTGAGATCAATCCTTTTTTACTTGGTCCCGAATCGGCAGTAGATTGTCCTGTTACTGTGGAAGCTGACGCTGTTCCAAATTTTTTAGATTTCTTCCCCATTTGGCTTAAATTTTCTGCTTCGGAGGAGCTCTGCGCAAGAGATAAAATGAACGTAAAGTAGAGAATAGGTGGTGCAAACCAAGTATGAAAGAGTTATATCAATCAATGAATAATGAAGGATTAAGATAATATTGTCGCGGATACAATCTCTGAAGAGATTTTGGCATAACTGCTCCATTAATTGGTCGTTTAAACCTGTCAATCATTTAAATGCTCATCATATCGTTTATTCGACGAATAATTCATTTAAGCGTGGCTTTGATTTTTTGGCGGTTGATAACAAGTGAATCACTATCGGGAATAGAAAGGCTTTTAATAATAATTTAACATAATATACCCAAGCCTTTACAATCCTTTTTGAAATTCACGCTTAGCTTTATCGCAATCGGAGATCGGAGGAATGCTCAAGTATTTACATTTGTGTCATTGCAAAATCCTCGATCGCCGATATCAATATCGCATCGGAGCATAGAGAGAGGGCCTTTTGTTACAATCGCTTACCTTTCCCGATATCCGATATTTATTCGCGCTTGTCACATTGGGGCAAACCAATGGGTCCTTTTGTTATGCATCCTTTGTTATTGCGATATGCGATCTTGCGATCGCTTTATCACAATAATAAAGAATTATTCATTTATTTTTATAAGACCGATTTATGTTCACTCAAAAGGTTTATAATATAGTATTTCTTTTCGAACCTTTTGAGGAATGATAAGTTGATACCAATTTTGTTCATAAATCTAAAAGGGACCCATTTCACATTATAGTTTGAAAGTAAAATTTTATGAAATGGGGGGTTGTTGTACAGCACAACACAACCCTACCCCCATATAACCAAACAACAAAATTTAAACATAACATTCGCGCCAATGTTAATAAAACAAAGACGTTATGCAATGGTAAGATTTTGTAATGATTTATTAGAATTCATGGGTTCGACCCACACCTTGGAGGTTTGAAATTTGATGCTTTGACTTTGAATGCCACATGTCTTGCTGAGAGACTTCCACGTTCCATGTTATGAGACTACCACTTGGCCTGCTCTAGCCCCTTTTTTGCTTGTTTAGGAAAAACTTTAGAATGTCTTTTCTTCCTCATACAAAGGCCATTTTGAAAACTGAACATACCACCGAAATCATTGTGACAAGCTCTTTGAATTGGTGTTGGTTTCATGAGCATCTGAGACTACTAAATTTTGAGCATTTTACGGATATATTGTTGTCCACGACCATCCTAGTCTCAAAACATTACATAGAAATATGAATAGACTCAATCAAGATCCATCTGGATCAATGAGGCTATTTGAGACTCTATATTTTAGGTTAGGATGCAATTCATAATCAAATGCTACAAACAACACACATTTACACACAACAATAATTCACTAGAAAACACTACACTTTGTAGAAGAGTTTAAATATTATCCTTCTAGGCCCATTTTGTCCAAGTACTAAACTCAAGTGCTCTGATACCATTTTACAACACTCCCTCTCACCCCCTTTGACTTCCCAAGACTAGTGGGAGGTGTTATTTTTAATTATCCCAACCTACATGGTTTCATTATGAAGATGGGGTTACAAAATCCCTTCTCACCCAAAGTGTGTGAAACTCACTTTAGATAACACCATCGAGTTCAACTTATTGAAATATTTTTGATGATATAATTTTTTCCTCAATCTGACCTCTAGATTGAAATTATGCCCATTTTGAGTTTGAGCCCCATAATCCTTGCCACATTAGCAAGGATTCACCATGTGGCACCCAAGTGACACTGCTTCCTCATATGAAGTCTGTGGCAGCCGCCACATTATAACACCTTAGGACAACTGCGCCCCATGCTATTTATTCATAATGGCACCCCATTCAAACCTATAGTACAACACATATTTTCACTTGAATTGACAGGAATGATAACCACCCTGCAACTTCTATCTACTACGCACCTCACGGTGGAAATTCACTACAAACATATCCATGGTCCCAACCTCTATGGTGACATGGATTCTAGCCATGTGTGCTGCCTTATCAGCAACACGTAGCACCTCCATGCTAGGTGGCACCAAAACCACCACAACATATCATTTATACCATGTAAGATCGACCTCCACACCACCCACTTCTATAGCATCTTGCTGATGTTAGGATGATGTCATCCAACAACATGGAATCTTTAATGGTGCCACGTGTCATCCAAAAATTGGCCACTTGGACATCCAAAAGGGCCATATCTACCTACAATGTATCACACTAACAATGTGGCACATCAGTAATATTGCCACGTCACAAGTACATGTCATCCGTGTCGCTCATAGCATCCACCACCTCAACTTATGTCATGGTCCCCACTAGGTTCCTAACCTTCGTGGAAATCAACGTTTTCCAGTTTAATAACAAGAAGGAAGTTATGTTTCGCCGTCTGTCAATAGTGCTAACATGCCCACTCAGGATGAAAACATTGTCTCTCCATGATGTGATGAAAATCTATGGCGATAGGTGACAGGATTTTTATCATCTCGTGCCCTATGTTGACCGTGCCCACTTCTCCTTGAAGTATCTTAACAGCCATGGCGTGGTATGACGTGAATATCCACAACAAGTGATGAGAAATTTCCTATTCCGCGCTTCAATTAAATATGTGCCTCTTGTCAATTCACGACTTTTGCCAATGACACCAACTTTCCCATCCCGTGAGGGAACATCTCCATTCTCCAAGACGTAAATGTATTTGTATTCAAATGTACATTTCCCCATCTCCATATAGCCGACTCAATTATATATCTAACAAGGTTCATTCAGTTGGAGCACAAGCCCATCATTCAATGACAAAAATGGTTAGAGTCTTAAGGATTTAGATGGTTTGAGAAGCCACTCTCGATGATGAGTAATGCTCAGCACCATTATTTTGACAAGGATGAATCCCTCATTCCCATCCCAATATTCCAGGTATTGGACATAACCATAGAAAGGGAATAAAAATATTGACATGCACAACAACAGGCAATATTAGATTCACTAATATAGCGTTCCACATACACATCAACCACAAAATTCCACCAATTTATACATAACAATTATCCATAATATTCATGCATATAAAATTATCCACAGGGGTACCTCTGTATTGTCAGGTCAAGGCCAATCTCATCACCTTGTGGGAGACCGATTGTATTGGTACAGAAGAAGGATGGGACCTGGAGGTTTTGTATTGACTATGGGTGCTGAACAAGATCACTATTTAGAAAAGGTACCCAATCCCACAGATTGATGACCTTCTGGACTAGCTCAAAGGGGCCAAATATTTTAGCAAGATTGACTTGAAGTCAAGTTATCACTAGGCGCCTATCGAACCCTCCGATGCGTGGAAGACTGCCTTCAAATCCAAGGAGGGCCTTTTTGAATGACTGGTCATGGCGTTTGGATTGACGAACCCCCCTGCAACCTACATGAGACTGATGGACGACATCTTGTGACCCTTCACCAATGCATTCGTCATGGTGTATTTAGATGACATCTTGATCTTCAGCCAGAGTTGGAAAGAGCACCTCCACCATATTCGACAGGTCCTTCAAACCCTGCGACAGCACAAGCTATGTGCTAACTCAGAGAAATGCACATTTGGCCTCACCCAGGTTCAATATATCGGATACATCATTGATGAGCAGGGTGTACATGTGGACCCATCCAAGATACAAGTCATTCGGGATTTCCCAGTGCCAACTACTCTAACAGAGCCCCACACCTTTTTGGGTCTTGCCAATTTCTACCATAGGTTCGTGTTGGGGTTCTCTCATATCAGTTGGCCTTTAAGTCAAGTCACCAAGGGTGGAGCGAAAACAAGTTTTTTTGGTTGGAAACCCAACAAAAAGCATTCTCCGAGTTGAAGAATCGTCTTTGTTCTGCATCAATAATCACATTACCAGACCTGCACCAACCATTTGAGATTGAGACAGATGCCTCCGACTATGCTATTGGTTCAGTTCTTACTCAGCATGGGCATCCAGTGTCTTACCACAATAAGACACTTTTAGAAAAAGTCTGAAAGTACCCCACTTACGACAAAGAAATGCATTTCATTGTGCAGGCCTACCGTCAATGGAAGCATTACATTCTGGGGAAGGAAACAATCATCCACATAGACCACCGACCTCTACAGTTCATACATACACAAGGGAAGTTGTAGAATGATCTCCATCAGAAAGACTCCACCTATCTGCAACATTTCCATTTGAACATTAAGTATAAGAAGGGAAGCACCAATAAAAGCGTTGATTGCCTCAGTTGACCACCATTCATGGCTTTGATCACTGTGCTCGACTCTTATGGGCATGAGACATCGAGGTGGCCGCATATTTACAAGAGCGATCTAGAATTTGGTAGCATGTACCAGACACTCTTGGAAGGGAAGCAAGTTCCAAATTTTCACCTTTAGGATGCACTGTTATGCCACCTAGGACACATTTGTGTTCCTTCAAGTGAGGGTGCCAAGATTATTTGGGAGGTGCACTATAGTCGGGTCACTGGACATTTTGGAGTAGAGAAAATAGTGGCGATATTGCAGAAGTATTTTTATTGGCTGAAACTTCGTCAGGATGTTTGGAAGTACATTAGATCCTGCACCACCTACGCTATTTCCAAACCAACCAACAAGAAGCAAGGCCTGTATACTCCTCTACCTACTCCTATACAGCCTTGGGAATTTGTCTCCATGACATGTCGGGCCTTCCTTCTACTAAGCACGGCAGCGATTGTGTTTTCATGGTCGTCGCAGATTCTCTAAGATGGCCATCATGGCGGCCTACAAGAAGAGTATCACAATAGAGGCCACTGCTAAGCTTTTCTTTGAGCGAGTGTGGGTACACTTTGGGATCCCATAGTCCATTGTCTCAGATTAGGAAAGCATATTCTTGAGTGCATTTTGGTCAAGTCTCTACTCGATGCTAGATACAAAACTTACTAAGTCCACGACTTTCCATCCCCAAATTGATGGCCAAACGCAGGTCGTTAACATGATGATCATACACATTCTGCAAATATACAACTCGAAGCATCCACACACGTGGGATGAAAGTATCCCCTGTGTCCAACACATCTACAACAGAGCTCTCCATATCTCAACAGGCTACAACCCCTTTCAGGTAGGGCTAGGATTTCAGCCATTATGCCCCATTGATGTGGCCATATGATTTGCAGCCACTCAGGTAGATTCTGCTCATGTTCAATCCAAAGCTGAAAGGGCTAATAGCTTCATTGAGCACATTCAACACATCTGCCAATAGGTCCATGATATATTAGACATAGCCAATGCTAAGTACAAGCAGTGCCATTATCAGCATCGAGTGTTGCACAAGTTCCAGGCAAGTGACAAAGTTTGGCTACATTTGTGGAAGGAGCGCCTTGCTGGACCCCACCGCAAGTTTTGCCCGCTCCAATATTGGCCATACACCATCAACAAGTTCGTCAGTGACAATTCCTTCGAGCTCAACATCCCAACATTCCTTGGTCTGCACCTAGTGTTTAATGTAGATCACCTTTGACCATACTTTTCACCATTTTTGGACACATATGGCATTGCAAAATAGCTCACACCAACAGAGCTCAACCCAGACTACATGGAATAGGCCACAACTGATCAAATCATGGACACAAAGATCAAGAACACTCCGCAACAGAGGATACAGTTATATCGAGTAGTCAAAGCAGGCCAACTGTTGCACCAGGGCAAGTGGTTCACCAGGGACCAAGTTCAACATAAATTTCTTGACCTCATGGAGGCTCTACACGCAATGGGGACCATTGCTTCCTAAGGGGGGAGGAATGTGGAATATTTAGCGGGTAAGTTCTTCCACTTGATGAGATACTCTAAAATTGATCGATTTCGTAGTTGTCGGGTTCTTGTTTCCGTGACTACTTCAAGTTCCAGTATGATTTTTCCTTCCTCATCAAGTTTCGACAATATTGTTTGAACTGGGGGCTTGTCACTTATAAACTTCTTTAAGCATGAAACATGGAAAACTAGGGGCACTCGGGAAGATGCAGGAAGCTCCAATTTGTATACCATAGTACCAATCTTTTGCAGCACCTTGTAAGGACCATAGTACTTTGGTGATAATTTATTATCCTTCTTAGCTTGCTTGAGGGACATTTGTTTGTATTGTTGTATTCGTAAAAATACCCAGTTAGCTATATCAAAACTTATTTCGCTGCGATGTTGATCTGCGTGTTGTTTCATTCGATTCTATGCCAAAGTGAGGTTGTCCTTTAAGAGTTGGAGAACTTGTTGTTGTTGAGGGTCTAACTTAACACCTTTATGAGATACAATATGACCCAAGTATTCCACCTCTTGTACTCCAAAGAAACATTTGGAGGTTTTTTCATATAATTGTTTCTGGTCCAATAGTCTAAGCACTCTATCAACATGTTGAACATGATCCTTCCAAGACTTGTTGTAGATTAGTATATCATCAAAAAATACTAACACAAATTTTCTATGGAAGGGTCTGAAAATGAAATTCATCAAACATTGGAATGTAAAAGGTGTATTGGTAAGGCCAAAAGGCATGACCAAAAATTCATAATGACCCTCATGAGTTCTAAATGTTGTTTCAGAATGTCTTTAGTCTTGATTTTGATTTGATGATATCCTGCACGAAGGTCCAACTTGCTGAAGTAAATTTCTCCATGCAATTCATCAAATAATTCATCAATAAGAGGAATGGGAAATTTATCTTTAATAGTGAACTTGTTGAGCTCTCTATAATCCAGACACATGCGCCATGATCCATCCTTCTTGTGCACCAATACTACTAGAGCAGAGAAAGATCTTTGACTAGGTTGAATTATACCAGCCTCTAGCATATCTGCAACCATACATTTCACTCTTTTGTGCAAAGGGATATCTGTAAGGCCTGATGTTTGGAGGAACACTTCCTGGAAAATGAATAGCATGATCATTATCACAAATAGGTGGGAGGCCTTTGGGAGTCTTAAATACCTTGGAATGATTGTCCAAGACTTTTTGGAGATATGGAGAAATAGATGATTTCGATGTGAGAACCTCTACCGAACATAATTGTGAAATTATTCCATGTTGTTCTTCCTTTAGAAGCTTTGTCATGCCATTAGAGCTGATTTTCTTTCCATGTTTCCCTGTGATACCCCTTAATTCAACTTCATTTCCTTCTAGGAATATATATATATATTATTTATATTATAATATATATATATATATAATAAAAATAAAATAAAAAATCAAGAAGAGTTCTTGAAAATTAAAAGTTATTGTACCCAAAGGTTGTAGCCACTGGACTCCTAATATAACATCAACACCACCAATTGGAATGGAAAGCATTGGACTATTCAAAACATATTCTCCCATGGGTAGATTGATATTATGGCACTTTCCAGAGCAATTTATGGTTCTTCAGTTTGTAACCATCACTTGACACTCTTGTGCTAGATATAGGAAGCAATTTAATTCCTTCGCTATCTTACAATGAATAAAATTATGGGTACTGCTTGAATCAATGAACACTATTACCTTTTTCTTCTTTATATGTCCTTCTATCTTGATAGTTTGAGGAGTGGTAATTCCTGCCAATGCATTACAATATATGTTCAAATTCATTTCTTAATGCTCGATGTCATCTTTCACTTCGTGAACCTTTTCCTTCTCGATATGTCATTCTATCTTGAGAGTTTGGGGAGTGGTAATTCTTGCCAATGCTTTACAAGATATGATTAGATTCATTTCTTTTTTCTCTAGGGTTGGTTTCTAGTGTATATCCTCTTCTTTTGATGTTTATTGATCATTTTCTTCTTTCTCTTCAAAATCTATGTAAAATAATTTATTCTCAGCACACTTATGACCTTTAGTGTATTTGCTATCACAAATGTAGCAAAGCCCTTTTTCTCTTTTTTTCTCCCAATTGTTGGGGTGTAAACCTTGTAGGTTTTGGAAGGCTAGGATCAAAAACACTTCCATATTTTTAGTTGTGAGTGGTAGGATTCATGGTTTCCATAATTCCGCTTTCAATTTTTCTTGCCAACCTGAATGCCTTCTCCAATGAATAAGGTTCCCGAAGACAAACCTCATGTTGAATGTTATCCTTTAAAGTCCTTATGAAGACATCAATCCTTTACTTCTAAGGAATATCATTTACCCTTATATTCAAGTTTTGGAAGTCCTCAATGTGCTCTGCCATTGAACCCTTTTGTTTGAGATTTATCAATTGGCTAAAGAAGGTGTTGCTCTTTGTATCCTCATAATGTGCTATCATTTCGTCCATGAAAATTGACCAAGTGACAAGCGGTTTACGAGAAAAAAGCCCTTTATACCATAAAAATTGATTTGATTCTAAATATAAATATACAATACTTATCTTTTGTAATGGTTGCACATCATGTAGATCAAAATATTGTTCCATATGTAGTATCCAATTTACCAGATCCTTGCCATCAAACTTCCTCATATCGTCTTTTCTTGATTTTAGGAGCTCAATCTTGAAACGAATGTAACTCTATAATTTCAGATCTCCAAGGTTTGAAATTACGATATGTAGTGTCCCTCTGCGTTCTGTTTCCAATGCCACCAGTCTGATCGAAATTGGATTCTCCAAGAAAGAGTTATGCCCAATCTCCCAAGATGACCTGCTTATATACATTTTCAGTAGAGAGAATTTGTACGAAGTGCCATGTGTTACTGTTTCAACCTTCGGACCAGAAAACAATACACAGAAAAGCAAAGTTCGTCCTCTTTCTGTAGCTTCTTACGAAATTTCAATATGTTGCTCAAAGAGAAAGTTATGACGATTTTCCCCAGGTCACTTATTTGGGATGTAATTTAGGAGCCTGCAGAAACTCTAAATGTCTTGGACTGTATCTATGAAAATATAGTGAAGCAAGATCTCAAATTCGTGCTCGAGCTTCAACATGATTTTAGCTCAAATGGGTTTTAATTTCAGAGTTTGAACCTTCATAGAAGACAAATTAGAGTGAAAATTCTACGATGACCTGTTTGAGATGGAATCCTGGAGCTTGCAAAAACCCTAACTTCCTCAGATCATATCTCCAAAAATATAGCGAGACAAGATCTGAAATTTGAACCTGAGGTTCATAACGATTTCAGATCAATGGGTTTTGTTTTTACCTTCTGAAACTTCGTAGAATTTTTTTTTTAT